>JAQQAE010003865.1:0-19566 GCA_029823295.1 Pseudamia nigra | reverse complement strand
CTTGCTCTCGGTGGTTCTGTTGGGTTTACTCTCTGTATAGTCATGAGGTCTCAGCCTCGAATTGTGAAGCACCAAGAGATGATCTGCGATTATGATTGGCGCTATACAAATAAAGATTGAATTGAATTGCATTGAACTTTTGAAATAATAACAACATAACATTAAAACTGACAATTTGTATAACTTTACCATTTGTTTTCATTAACGTATCCCATGATGAAGAGAAACTGAGCTGCCTTGAGAGAGGTATGCGCTCTCTGAGTAATTTCTACTTGCTTAATGCAATTTTATATGAATATTTTGAAAGGTGCCATAAATACACAAGTTATTATTAACGGTCTATGTTGTGCATGACTGAGCAGTTACTCACGCAGACTGGAAAAGGTGCAGTTAATCAGGAGTGAGTTAAGAGAGGTGGAGGGATGAAAAGAAGTAATGAGCAGTGAATAAAAGCAAGGATGAGTTGGTGCTTGTTCTGACGTTATCACTGAGGAGCTGAAAAGTGCTGCCAATTACTGCTTGCAATGAACCAAATGTGCATATGTATGTGTTTGGTTTCTATTTTGCTTCAATCAATTCATTTTCAATAAGCATGGTGACCCAGAAGGCAATGTATTGAGAAAAAAGAGAGAAATTCTTTGGACCACACAATGCTGCACCATATAAAGCAGGGGTGACACTGCTGAGCACCCTGATGGTGTGGAGTGGGAATAAGCTTCAGGGATGCCTAAAACTATATAGAAACCTATTACTTACTGTTGAAAGCCACCAAGGTCTACCTTATTCATACAATGCACCCACCTGCAGCTGAAAGGAGGGTACGTATTACCTCGTTCTCTGCGGCCAGAGAAGGTACAATGATTTTATTGCACATGTGAATAAAAAGTCACAAGTGAGGGACAGAAAGGGATGATGGGAGAAAGTGAAAGACTGGAAAAGGTAGAGTGGAGAATGTATATATTGAGAAGAGAAAATGGAGGAACGAGGATAAAGGCAGAAAAAAGTATAGGACACAGACATAGAGATTCGCCTGAAAAATGAGGTGACAGAAAGCTTTTTACGTGCAGGAAGGGAGGCCAGGCAATTTTCAAACGTCTCAGACTTCTCATTTGCCAGGCTGCAACGCCACTTTATACAGTGGCAAATGTTAAGCTCGTACTGGACATATCAAGGTCCCCTTGGCCGCTTACTTGTCTTTGCCTTGAATATAAATGTGACTTGAGACTAGAGTACAAGGAAAAAATAGTTTCGACACCTTGTACACAGGAGTTTAAAAAGGTAGCGTGGACGATAGATGGAGGTTCAGGTGGATAAAAGAGCGTCTTAGTCCACACGTGTTTATGTGGAAATGGATGAAGGACAAAGGTCTGAGTGGATAAGGTCTGGATAAGACTCGGTGTGTTTTGGTTCAGTCCATGTGCTATGGATAAGCAAACATATTACAAATTTTCATTGATTCACCAATTACTTTTTAAGGTAGGTGGCTTAATATGTAATTTGGTGTACAGAATTACAAGTAACTGTGATAAATGTACGTCACAGCACAAGGCAATATCTTAAAACAGTGGTTTCTGTCTGAATCAGAACAAACTGATTATTCTTCTGATCATTTTAATACACTGACTGTTTCTTTTTAATTAAAAGCAGAAACAATGAAGTGGATTTGGATATGAATGGTTTAAAATATTAGTTAAATTAAAATAAAATCTTGTCAGACAGTAACCACCAACAATAACTGTCAAATCCAATTCGCCATTATGCTGTTGAATTTAAACTGATAAAGGAAAAGGAGCCATAGCAACTGTGTGTAAATGGCCACACATACATGCACACAAAACCAGGAAACACAGAACCAAAGAGTTCAGATAATAAAGCCATTTTAAAATGATGCTTCTTTTGTGGTCAGGCCCAAACCCCCGAATGTCTCGGTGCACCTTCAGTTTGAGTAGTGATCCGGGCAACAATTGACAAGCAGTGATCTCCACAGCCTCCATCCACCCCACCAGCAGCCACAAATACATTCTGTGTACAGCTGTGCACAGTAGTGGTGAAAGGATGTTATCAGTTTATTAAAGGAGGTCTAGGAGTGGGACATATTTCACTGGGATGACTGCAAGGTTTTTCCTCCCTGCCTCTCTCACATACTCTGATTTCTCCTTCTCCATAATGTTTCTTTCCTCTGCTGCTTCCCTCCAGCCTGTACATCCCTGTACTTCCACTCTCTCTCTCTCTCTCTCTCTCTCTCCCTCTCCCTCATTTTGTTTTACAGTCACCCGCTCTCTGTCTGTTTTTGTCTGTCGGCAGAATCCAGGGACGTGTGGGATGCTGTAAATCCTCACCATTGACGGCAGGTTGTAAAAACTCTTCAGTTAATCAAAGTCAGCAGTGCAGGGCCACTGAATCACGGTGGGGCAGAGGTCTAGGAGTGGGTCAGTTAGTAATGTTGTAGTTTCAATGCTGCAACAGTTCCTTCATCTAAATACGAGCAGCTATAGATAACAGGCCTATAGATGTGCCGGGTGGATTATCATGACCTCACTAAAATCTGATGGAAATCCATTAATCACCTGGAGTCACCAATAAAAAATGGAACCTGGAGGAAAGAGGCATCTTAACACATGGTATCTAAGCCATCACTACTTCTCTAATGGGAATATATAAAAAGTATTTCTTCATAGGTTCCTAAATCTTTCCTAGCTCTTTCCTGCCACATTTCCCCTCTACGTATCTTCCTCCTTCCTTGTCTCGGTGCCAAATGACACTAGGGGGCCAGTCTAATGATGTATTAACAGAAATGGATATGAAATGGCAGATATAACTTCTAATCTGTTTTGGTGACATATGAAGGCTTTCCATGTGTTAAGACCGCAGAGAAGCAATTTTGAATTCAGTAACTCCATCATAATGTAAAGTCTATGGACTGAGCAAGAAGTTGTCGGCAGGGCCAGTTACACAACATGAGTTTCAACTGGACAGGACGCTAAAGCATCCAAGGGTGTAATGATTCTCCAAATTCATAGTTTGGATCAGACAAATTTTGGGCTAGGCTTCAGCGTATTCAAATCTGGTCTGTCAGGAACCAACAACTCTACCCCCCTTCTCTGGACTCCATTTTAGGTCAGAAAAAAATCTACCTTTTGAAACTTTACCTTTGATATTTCTGCCTGTCTGAAAAACCTGTAATTGCCCACGTCGACTCTGGCTTCTCCTTTCCTGAGTAACATCTATCTTTATATTTAGTTTGGGCTGAGCTGCATTGAAAGGTGAGTATTTTCAAGTAAATAAATATAGATAAATACACTGTACAACACCTCTTAAAAGAACAACTAAGTAATTAAGAATAACTACATATCCCTTGGGTACCAAAAGCCGGTACCTGCTGGACTGAATCTCTACGCAGATTTTGGTGCCTCATTTTGTCTGTCAGAGTCAGAGCCAAAGACACAGAACCCTGTCTACCTTCGGTGACCTGTCCATTACTGCCCTCTACTGGCTAGAAACAGATATTAGGCTAACATATGGCTGCACTAACAGAAGCAGGCTTTTTTGCTTAGCCAAACACTGTGTTTTGGATGGTAGCATTTATTTTACGTTTTCTATTAAAAGCATGAATTTAAGCACCATGTGGCACCAGTGCCATTTTAAAAGCACTGATTTAGTGATGGTATTGAAAAAATTCCAAATGATGCCCAACCCTACATGTCTCACAAGAGGGACAACTGAATAGAGACACGAGACTGTGGACATTTGTATCACAGTCTCAGTATCAATTATTCCTTTGTCCCACCTAAGATTGACTCATCCAAGCGTGGGACAGACTGAGGACTGGTAAACCTAAAAACAAGAGCTGGACGACTGATATATTGGCAAAAAATCCTCTTTTATTACATTGTGCAAGTCTTTTTCCTCTCATGTCTAATATTTCAGCACGTCGGCATCTAAATTCCATCTGATCCTCCTTTCTTTTGCTCATTAAATCATCTCACAAACAGACTCCACACTGGGAAACATATGTGTCTGTGGCCTCTGTGTCCTCCTGTGTCCACACACAGACACACACACAGACACACAAAGAGAGGTACACAGAAGCCCAGTGGTGGGGGCAATCTGCTGCTTTGATAGGCAGTTAAATCAGTCTGCATCTCATCACAATCACAGCATCAGTGGCTGCCAGATAGTGACATCCATCTGAGACACCTAGGAACACACACACACACACACACACATACACACACACATGCTAACACACGCAAACAGGTCTTCACGTGTCCAGGATGCAGACAGACAGATGGTGTGTTTGTATCGTGTTTGTAGGGGGTGGGGTGTATGTGCGAGGTGTATTGAGACCTCTGCTGCTGCCACCTGAGCACGAGATGCTGAGCCAGTGATGACCCAGACAGACTGGCCTGTGTCCTTTACCAGCCACCGGTTGACTGGCAGCCAGCAGCCAAATAGTCTGGATCCTCAGTAGTGGGAAAAGGAAGCTTTACTAGGTTTCATTAATGTCTCCTGAAAATCTGTGAGGATACAGTATGTGCTCAAAAGTCCTCCCAGCATTAACGCCTGTAACTGCTGGGTAAAAATAGACATTCATTATAATCACATGATAGCTACAGCTTAAATCTATTTTAAAATTCTCAGTGCAATTTATAAATAATTTCATGACACTGCAGGTTTCTTGCTGTTAAAAACTGTGCAATCAGAAAAAGTGCAAATACTGTAGGTAATGCAAACAAATGTTAAATTAGATTCTGTAAAACAGCTATGCAGTTACATTTACGATTATTAAATAGATTATCCAAGATTATAAAGTTACCCTTATATAACCATACTTTAATCTCTGCCACTCAATTTATATCCAGTTGATCCTGTTATAGATAGACCTAGAATAAATGAGTGAATAGCAGGTAAAATGTGGAGTCAGATGTGACTTAAGAAAAAAGTAGAGCTGGGGAAAATCTCTCCATTAGTCTATAAATGGAGCAAAGGAGAAATAAGAAATAAGGGGCCGTAAAGAGACAAAATGTATGTATCAGATTATGAGCGTAAGCGAATGGCTGAAAAGGAACTGCAGTTGGTCGGGGCCAGGTGGCAGAAAAGGTAGTTTTAAAAAACTGATGAGTGACAGAAACAGGAGCATCAAAGTAATGGGAATAAATTGAGCAGATTTTGGAAGTGGATCATGCCAGAGAAATGTGAACCTTATTTTTACAGGAGAATGCGAGAAAAAGACTGTGTGAGGGAGGAAGATGGTGCACTGTGATAACTGTGCAGGAGAAAGAATCGAATGTGAGAATGAAAGAGGAAGAAATCAAACACTTAAAGAGAAAAGTAACACCTGGGAGAAAAGAGAGGGTGACTAGAAACCAGCATTCTGAGAGTGGCAGTAGCTTTAATGTGAATTGCAAATGTTAAATAACTACACTTATACGGCAAATGAGTTATGAACCTGCAGATGTATTCTGTTAAAAGCAACAAGCAGTGAATGTGGTGTGTAAGTGTGAATCAGGCTGAGAAAGGTGAGAGATGCTGGTGGGAGTGAAGCTATAGGAGACCAAAGATGAAGAAACATTGCGGGGAAGGTCAATGTAAAAAGAAAGAGATAACATTAAACACTGAAGCGGTGAAAGAGTGATAGAGAGCAAAAGAGTCAGACACGAGTTTGATGGTGCCGCATGGCTATTTCTAGCTATATTGCTAAGTGCCACGGCCAATCCACCCACAATTCCTGGGTCTGGAATAGAGACAGACTGGTATCCCCTAGGTATATCGATTCTCAGGCGCACTCATTTGGTAGAATCACAATTGATGAGACCTGCCCTGGGCCAAGGTTTATTTACTTATTTATCTGGAGCCTGCTCCGGTCCTGGCTCTATCTGTCAAAGAATATGGGCAACCTGCTGGGGCCCAGCAGCTTGCAATGCCCAGGCGTGACAACTAATTTGAGGGCATTTGTGTGTGAGAAAGAGAGCGATCCTAAGCATGCATTCAGGCCACCTACACCAAGCCACTCCATAAATCAAATGAAGCAGCCAACACAAATTGACATTTCACAGAGGGGCATAGTTTTATTTGAGGTGCACTTGATTGTTTTAGGCTGTTTTTGCAATGTCATTATGAGCCAGTCAGCCCATTACCAGAGGGATCAATTTAAAACAAGCTATTTGTGTTGCACCCTGCTGCCAAGTTTACAGTTTTTAAATTACACCCTGTCATCATTTTAGTTCTTAATTGACAATGGAGATTTCCAGAGGCTCCTTCATATGTTGACGCTCTCCTATGAGATGCTTGTACACATAAAGCTCGACTCTTCATGAGGTGACCATAGCAGTAAAGAATCATGTATAAGAACTTTATCAGAGCTTTCGTAGTGAAAGCCTTAGATCTCACGTCTAGACTGCGTTTTTTCTCACTACCTCGCACTTAGTCCTCCCAGTCGGCCCTTCCCCTGACGCCGCCTCAGTCGTGTAATCGCCCCAGACTGCCTGATAATTGGATTTCAGCAGACAGTTCAAACGTTGGCATAAAATAATTAGTGACACAACTCAGAATCAGTCTCAGGTATGGTGTTCATCTATCTGGCTGGTCATGCAGGTCTCGCTCTGGGAGTGTGACAGGAGCATATCAGTTTTACAGCCACCTACTTATTGTGGTATAACTTATCAATGGATATTCTCCTTTGCTGTGCAATGAGCCAGTGAGCCAGTATACGTATGGATGTTTAGAAAAGTGACTGCAAGTTTGTGTGCAGCCATGCATGTTCAATCTCTGTTTGCGTTTTGATCTGGACATGTCTGCAAGTGAATGCGTGTGGGTGTTTGTGCAAGGAGTGATGAGAAGCGAGAGTGTGTGAACCAGATGTAGCTCAGCATCAATACTCCCCCCTTCCCTCATCCCTTGAGACAGGAACAAAGAGGCCAGACTGCATCAGGCAGGTCTTTGATCAGCTTAGCTCTATCGTGTACATATCAGTAATTGACAGTCCTCTGATTCTGGATGCTTCCTCTGAAACAACAACACATGAAAGTTCTATACATCATATGGCCTTTGCGCTTCATGAATACAACTGTGGGCTGCTCATGGTTTGGAACTGTGCTTGTCCCTATAATGTGTTAATGGAATTGCTTGTGATGTTTGTTTCTGAGTTTGCCATGTAGCACAATCCGTTTGGGATAAATACAAGGCTCTGCACTTTTCTACCCACACAGTTTCCCAAGTGGCCTTATCATCTTCATAAATGTAATGAAAGAGATTAGCACCTGCAGACTAACACTTGACCAAGGAAAATTAGAGCCAGGCATAGAGTGCTTATTCATCTCCACTGAATCCACTTTCAGAAGATAAGTCATGGAAAAATTAAGACGCTCCAGCATGAACGTGAAGTAATAAAGTGATTTGGTTTCTACGGCTGCTTTATTGAAAGCAGATTAACCTGTTTTACAATGAAGAACAGCGTTAGCTGCCTGTAAGTTTGATCACATTTATTATATTCCATCCCACTCGAGATGTAGGGGGGATTTTTTTAATTTTTATACCGTGTGATGATTAAATCAGAATAGTTTCAGCATTGCAGCACAAAACCAATTCACTCGCAAATGATGTTTGTTGTTGATGAGTCAGCTACACCAGTGAGTTTTTCTAATAACACTTCAAACTGCATGAACAAACACATAAAGGTATCAAGGGTTTGTCAGCAGCTGCTAAGTTCTTTATTCATAATGATATAACTAAACCAAAAAGACTAGGTGAATTGTATGGGCCGTGCATTACAGTGAGCCGTTTTAAGTCACCGTGTCCTTTATGACAAGCTGCCATTCATGTTAAAATGTAACATACTCTCTAATCTTGTTTGATAATTGCTTAATGGTTCTTATTGTTGTTCCACAGCATTGGTGCTGGAGTGCAAAGCTAATAGGCTGTCATATATCAAGCCCTAAGTGTCATGTGTAATAGCTAAGTGTTTTGAATCAACAAGCTCACAGCAGCATGAATCTTCCTGAAGGCTGCTGATTATTTATGACAGTGGCAGCGCCGAGCAGCCACCTTCAATCACACCGCAGGTAAACGCTGGTCCCACAGCAAAGGCAATGGCTGGGTAGCGCCCTTTAATTTCTTTTTGTGGGGAATTAATCAGCCCAGTTTCTAATTTTTCACCCCGACTGATGTTAATGCCTTTCCCGTGTGATACCCTAAATAAGAGATTAGACACACACACAAGCAGATGCACACACTTTTGAACTCCTTACAAATGAAGATGCAAAGGCTCATTTGAATATCAGAGAGGAAATGCATCTGTGTGCCAGTGCAACCTCCTCCTGCCTGTACAGTAATCACAGAGTAGGGGATGGAGAGAGATTATGGTGCTTCAGTGAAGGTGGGTTTGATGACAGGGGGGAAACGGAAAAGGAAAGGGAAACATGTAGGAAATGAAGGAAGAAAGAGGAAAGGAAAAAGAAAATGTGGAAGAGAAATGCACAAAGGTTACACAGACCATAAAAGAAGCTCAAGCATGTTTAAACTGATTTCAGAAGAGATGAAGGTTAGTTCTTCTTCTTCCTCTTTGGTGTATGTTGCATTACAGCCTAGCGAATTGATGTCTTTTCACCATGCAGATCTACTGTAAATCCGCCCATAGTGATCCCATTCACTGCAGTTTCCCATCTACATTCCAGACTTTGTGTTAGGAATAAACCCTTCCTTGAATGTGTCATCCAAATTCTCTCCTCCATGTTTAGGAATCTTCAGGCATCTGACTTTCCTTGTGGCTCAAAAGCACAATTTATAACAATTGCAATAAAAGCAAAAACTGTTTTTGTCTTAACAGATGTGATTTTATTTGTTCCAGTTTTTGTCTATTTCGTTTGCACCTCATTCAATTCACTTCTTTCCAATCTTTCGACAGCTTGGACCTCATTCACTTTTGCTTCTGCCATCCTCACTGGACACTTTGCTGATGGTACACAATGATCTCTGTGACAATGGTCGCTGTTCTTCATCATCTTTACTGTATATTCTTTGTCATAACAGTCCCTGTCCCTTCATCTCTTAGATCTTCTCACACCTGAAAATTTCAGCTACATGATTGTACAGTTGATAAAAATAATCCATGTACACTCAGTAAGGTGGATCATTTTCAAATGTTAGACTGATATAGTGTCTTTTCTCGTCCAATCCTGGAGCTCTCAGCTTTGCCTCACATACTCCAGCGACCTAGGTTATTTTAACAGATCCAACTTTCCAACTGTTTGTGTTATTCCGATCATCCTTCTGTCCGTCCATCTTCTGCCACTTATACAGGGTCGGGTTACGGGAGCAGCAGCTTGAGCAGGGAAGCCCAGACTTCTCTCTCCCCAGCTACTACATCCAGCTCCTGTGGGGGGAACCCTGAGGCGTTTCCAGGCCAACTGAGAGACATAGATCATGCCTGCCATAAATACTTCATCATTGACTAGAATCACTTCAATAGCTCGCATTTTCCTTGCCTTTTTTGCAATTCCTCACGTGTTCATTATCAAAATCACCCTCCGACTCACACTCTAATGCCATTTCCTCCTCTCGCTCCAGAGAAGCTGGTATTCTCAGACCACCTCTTGCATGAAAAAGTAGCCTTGTACAATAAGAACAAAATCTCTGCTGTTCAGCAGCACAAATGCCGACACTTGTGATAAATAAACTAACCTTACATTTCTTATCAATAATCTGTAGGTAGCTGATGACTTATCTCATTGGCCAAATGGTGCGAATACATGGACCAGGGCTTCATCTCACACAGTGGATCTCAAAAGTCTACACACCGCTGTTCAAATGCCAGGTTTTTGGTGAAACCAGGACCTTCTAGCTGTGAGGCACGAGCGCTACCCACTGCACCACCGTGTCGCCCGACAACACAATTTCCAAGGAATTAAATATACCATGGAACACAGTGAAGACAGTCATCATCAAGTGGAGAAAATATGGCACAACAAGAGCAAGAACAGGACGTCCATTCAAAATTGATGATAAGATGAGACGAAAACTGGTCAGGGAGGCTGCCAAGAGGCCGACAGCAACTGAAGAGATCTGAAGAGGGTTGTGCAGATTTGGAACAGTTTTGTAAAGAAGAGTGGGCAAATATTGCCACATCCAGAAGTGCCACGCTGATAGACTCCTACCCAAAAAGACTGAGTGCTGGAATAAAAGCCAAACGTGCTGCAACAAAGTATTAGTTTAAGGGTGTGTATATTTATGCAACCAGGTTATTCTATGTTTTTTATTTTTTATTTTTCCCCTTCAGTTTGTTTTTCAATTGCATTGCACAGGTTATAGGTCACATTAAAGGTGGAAAAAGATGTGAAATTATTTATCTTGGTGTCAATTTTTTACATGACAAAAACCTGGCATTTGAACAGGGGTTTTGGGATCCACTGTAAGTCAAATGTCTACATGGTGAATGAATGGTTTGAGTAATTGATTTTTCTTTTCATTGTGACTTTGTGGGATGTGTTTATCATACATGTCATGACATGTTATTTCACAGTTTGGACATCTTCTGCATTAATGTTCAATGTTTATAATAATAAAAATAAAGAAAAACACAAAAAAAGGAAGATGTACAGTACAGGTACAGTACTGATAAAATATACTTATCCACGTGTGATGCCACTTTACAGTGTTTCTGGTTTCTTTACAGCCGGTTTTCTGCTTTTATCTTCACACTGACCTCTTTTTATCCACATTTTTCTCTCTCCACTCTGGGCCTCTCCCTCTCCATCCTATTTCCTGCTCTGTTCCTCCTTCACTGTGGGAGCACTGAGTGTCTTGGCAGAAGTAGAGCCAGTGGAGGTGTAACTCCAGGGGCCTGTCAAAGAGTCCCTCTCTCACACACACACAAACCACCCATGATATCCTACGCCCTCACACTCAGTACAGGCTGAATGACAACTCAGTGTTCTTTAATTACAGAAATATTCCTTTAATTCATCAATATAATCAAACTTGAGCTATTGTTAGTCTGTGTACTGCAAGCTAGTCAATACTTCACCACGTTCCTGCCCTCCCTCATCTCCTGCCCTCTTACTCCTTGCCTCTCTTTTTCTTTGTGACTCGCTCTAACTCAACATTTAATGACTAAATTGGAACCATTAATTACTCTGATCGGTGATGTTAACCTCCACCTCTTCCACCTGGATTCCTGGAGGACCAAGTAAACTGGCTGATGCATACTACAGCCCTGTACCCAGCTTTCTATTTATTCTAAATGCTGCAGTGCTGTTTATCCAAACTTAATGAGAAACAGCCCGAGTCACCCAGGTGGAAAGAGACTACATAGCATAGTGTATAAAGACATGGGATGTGGCATTGAGATAGAAATAAAACAACGAAATATGATTCCAAAAAGAGGACCTTGAATTTTATTGGCTACAATAACATCTCCTGTCCTCTCCCACTCCCACTCCCAGTCCCACTCCCCTGACCTCTCTGTTGGCTCATTTTCCTTCATCTCTCATGCACCTGCAGCATTTTGTCAGGTTGCTTTGGCTAATTACACATCTCATCATAACCGCACACAGCCAAAGGCCCTCAGCTGTCCTCACACATTATCGTGGTAGTGGGACTTTACAGGCATGATTGTGATGAACAGTCATGAATAATAGGTCCCACCACAACAAGTCTGGGAAATGACAGACATGATTACCTTGTGGAAAAAAACAGCCCACTTCCCATCTTTCACAAGCAATGATGGGTTAAAATATGGCTGTAATACTGGTAAGTGTGCATTTACTGGTGCAACCTCTTCTCTCGCTGGGCTCATACCTGGTAACCGCTCATCAAACCCTGATGGATGAAATTCTGTCAGTGCAGCCAACTGTTCACACAATGGCTGCGTCTCACTTCTTCACTGCTGTCTTTCCTTGACTTAAAAAGTACAGGGACATTTGAAATGAATGGCCCCTTCATGCATGTGCAAATAATTCTTAGGAAAAAGATTCTCACTCACAATGGCTAAAGAATACTTACAATTCAGTCAAACCTTCTGGGCATAAATACCCTCAACACCAATCAGATAGTACAACTGCTTCTGAATTTGCCTTTCTACTATTCCTTAAAATGTGCTCCTCCAGGTTTACCCTTCATTTTTTTTCCTGCTCTGAGTGTAGTCACTTATTTTTGTTGAAATGTATCAAGGAAAATGGTTGAAGGCAAATGACTTGAATAGAGACAGAGGGACCGAGAGGATGCCTTAAAAAATCAGACGAGTTTCCCTGCCTGTAGTGTGGATAATGTGTCACAGCAGCTCAAACATGGCACCTTTCTCTCACTTTTAGGCGCCAGGATCAGCTTAAACAACACATTCCAACAGCTGACAGACGCTAAGAATTTTAGCAGAGTGTCAAAGTTGAAAGGATGAAAGAAAAGTATGAACATTAGATTATGCAACTGGGACGCAGATGATAACCCAAGTAGTATTTGTTGTCTGTTAAATATGAAGCTACAGCCAAACAGGTAATTAAACATAGACTGAAGCCTGAATGTAGCCACTTTCTGTTTGAAAATCTGATTTGTGTGATCTGCTGTAGGAGAATTACTCATCAGACTATTTCACTGTAGTGCTGTGACGTCATTCCTTTATGAGGATAAAACCACATGGTTCACAGTCACACTGAGATATATTCAAGGTTGGGTATTCACACACAATTGCTGCAAGTTTCCAATAAGTGACGTCTTTAGTTCACTGCTCGACGCTAACTGAAGTGCACGTTTTTTACTAAGGCATCAGATAATGATTAGCTCAAAAGTTGACATATTAAACTTTAAATTTTTGGTGAAATTGAACAAAACAACCACTGACTCTTCGTCCACTAAGGCGTATGTGATGCATGTCATGTACATGTGTGTTCGAATGGCACAGAACACTTAGTGAAGGCAGAGAAGATGTCCAAGACATCTGGACGCTCGTGTACATCAAAAACTTCTGAAAACATTCAACAAATTGAACAAATTGTACAAAGGTCTGAAGAAAGAGACAGCAGTTGTGGAAAAATGGTTTCATTCTTCATCAGGACAACGTTCCAGCTCACACTGTTCTCTCCGCAAAGACGTTTCTGGACCAAAAACAAATCAGTGTTTGATCAGCCTCCCTACTCACCTGATCTAGCACTGTGTGAGTGTTTCCTAAAATCAAATCTGTGTCTGTTTCGAGTCTGTCAGAAGTTAAGGAAAGAACGACAGAGGTTGTGAGGCAACTGTCTGAAGAAGACCTACTACACTGCTTTAATCAGTGGAAGACCTGAATGCAGAAGGAGAGGAGACTGAAGGAGAAAATGTTTATGTTCAATAAAATCATGTTACAGCATTAGTCCCATTTTTTAATAGCCATACCTCATACAGTACCTCGTTACTGTATTAGATTAGAAAGACTGACTACACGTTAAGCCCAAGACAAACGAATTAACTAAAAAGAAAAGAAAGAAACAGCAATTAAACTGGATTAGACATTCTGCCCTACACTGTAGACACTGGACTTGTTTTTTCAAAGTTGATTTCTCCATTTTTCTCTTTTTAATATCATCCTCACAATATTAAAATGACAGTCCAGATATGGGCTGGACATTTTCTACTAAAAAAAAAAAAAGAAGCTTTCTCCTCATCCTTAGTGACAGCTACATGACCACAGAAGAATATCTGCTCCCACCTGACAAGACCAGGAGTCGAGGTACAGGAGCTGGGATATGTCATGCCGTGGGGCAAGTAAAGAATGTTATTTTTATGAGCCACTGACGCTGGTAAAGGGGTGTGAAAGGTGGTGCTACTGTGTCAGTTTGCCCTCAGAAAATATTACTTGACACACAGGATATGCCACTGGTGCATTTTACTTTTGGGAAAAAGAAGAGAGGGGAGGCAGATGGGGTTGAGGATTATGGATATAAGTTACATTTGTGCTCTATACTGATGACAAAACAAGGCCTACAGCTGCACCTGGACCTCCTTGAGCAGTGCTAACAGAACTGAGCCCCCAAAAATCCTCTCCAAAAGAAGCCCAGATCCAAGAAAACCAAATATCAATTCCAAGGATACACCCATCACAGTCTCTGGTATAATTACTTAGGTCTGAAAATCAAACCGAGCCACAAATAAACTACAAGCCCAACAACCGAACCTTTAAAAGAGCCCCATCTGTCCGGTCCCTTTTAATATTTGTTGCCCTTCTCTTATTCTATTCATTGTTTTATTATATGCAATCAGCTGTCCTTTCTTTTCTCATTCTTGAATTACATCTTGTGACCTTGATGTTCTTGCAGTTTCACCTGCAGGCTTCTTACACATTTAACTTTTCAAATTACATGTTTCCTGACTCAAATTAGTACAAATTACCATGTTCTTTTTTCATACCATATATGCTGTTGAGTAAAATGTAATGCTATATGTAATGTAGTCTGTGCTGTCCTATTTTTTTAAATAGTATGTTATGATACTGTTCCTCAACATTTTCTCAGAGGAAACACTTTGCAAAAATAACAAACCATTTTGACCCAAAAATTATATAAAACGCAAAAAGAAAAGGAAAAAAAGATGCAAAAATGACAACAGACTGTAGTCTGAATAACAAAAATGACCACAATGAGTTCTTGTCATCGTAATGACTCATTATAGTTGACTTTCATTTAAATATTTATGCTTAGAATTAAGTTACAACTAAATATGCAGAAGTAATCTATACATCATGAGAAGAAATACATTTCTGCATAAATCACATGCATTTAAATGACAATTTCATAATATGTTAAGGCATAGAATATTATTCTAAACAGGTAATCAAGTCATTTTGAGGAGACAAACCTTTGATCAATCACAGCTTTGTCTAATCACCTCCACCAATGTTATGTTTTTATTGGGTTTAGTTTATTGATCCGTTTGTTTATTCACAACATAACTAAAAAAGTTATGAATAGATTTTGATAAAATTTTAGGTCAGAAATGGAACAACCAACTGATTAAATTCAACATTTGTCCTTGCTTTGCCATAAATAACACCCAGTAAATGTTGCCAAAAAACATACAATACACCTTAGTAGATTCTATCAAACCACAAAGTTTGATCCAGATGTGGACAATATTCCACATGTAGTGATCCAGGTTGAAGAAAAATAGAAAATGTAAGGTAGTAAATAAACAATAATAATATATAATGAAACTAACACCAAATTGTAGCAGAAAGGCTTCTGTTTCAGTAATGTGCCCACAGATTTGACGTATCTTGAACATTTACAGAGCTCGATCCAGAAGAAAACCACCATTATGGAAATATTATTTTGGTGAATAACTACTGAATTAATAATGATATGGATGTGATTCCAAATGCTAATGATAGATTTTCATGTTCAAAGAATCTGGTAATGAAGATCAAATAAATCTGCAAATATTACCTTTGGACACAATAATATTATGGGGGAAATGAGCATAGGTTCAAATGTTAATGGTAGGTTTTGACTCTGAAGAGAAACTGTGCTGCCTTGGTGCTCTCTGGCTTGAGAGGTAGCAGGTTCTCATTTTCCTCTGAAGAACATGAATGGCAGAATCATCAAAAACATAATTCTTTGTATGGTGAACTCCAAGTTTGAATTGGAATTAGATTCATGTCAGTAATAATGAAAGGCATGGGAACTTTTTACTTGATATGCATAGATGTAGCAAGCATCAGTGAAATCTCTTTAAATCATTTTAAATGTGTTTAAAGGACACTCTTCTAACTGCCAGCATAACTACAGTATATTATATTGTATATCCCCATAAATATGAAGTAGGGTTAATAGTAGATATAGATTAATAGCAGATTTCATACAGACTCAATACAGTATTGTGGAGTTTTTAATGTCAGTGTCAGAATAGATACAGCACAAAAGAGATGGTTATATCTTCCAACAGAGACCCAATGCACACTGACCTTTGACCAGTGTGAGACAAGAAACAGAAAAGATGGTGGCGAAATACCACGGCAACTGCAGACTGAAGTGAAAATTCCCTGGAACATCAGGAGAGGAGGACTGAGCTCAGAAGAGAGATGTTCAGAGAGCTGAGGGAAATGGAGATGGAGTGTCAAAAAAGAGTCTCTCCGTGGAGGGAAAATGAGCAAAAGGAATCGGAGGAAAAACTGAATAGACAGAGGCTTCAGTGGCAGAAGGTGATGGAGGAAAAGGAGCCAATCATATCTGAAAGAGCAGATGCAGAGGAAGCTGAGCTTTGTCATCTGTCAGAGGAGGCAAACAAAGCCAGTCTGACCTCTGACCTGGAGACATGGACAAAAGTAAAAGGAAAACTCAGTAAGTGGGTAGGAGAGGAAGAAAAAGCCCATTCTGCCTGAAGTGAGAAGCCCAACTGTGATATGAATCCCATTTGTGCCCACTTTTTATTTTAAAAATCATCTTACTACTCATTTAAAACCTTTTTATTTCCTATACTTTCTCACCATCTTTTTTTTCTCCCTTTGGCAAATGAACATCACAAAATCCAGCAGGCTCATGCAGAGCCTGGACACCCTCAGGCTGGAGGACTGTTACAGGTAACAGGATCACAACAACAAAAAGAAAATTCAATTGGGCCAGATCAGATTTCACACAATGGATACTACTACAAGCTTGTAAAATACAAAGCATAAAAAATTAACAAGTGGTTTCTGTCATTTTTGTTTTCTGATGTCTTGCATGGTACACATAAATGTTCAAATCATTCAGTATGTCACGAAAAATCAAGATGAGAGAAACAGACCAAATGCTGACACAGATTTCTGCATCAGAACTGCTATTGCCTGATTATTCATGATCTCACAATCATTGTCGGAAATTCGGATATTTTTTGTGATAATGAAAGAGAAACAGTAGCCCTACAGCATATTTTCATATATAACCAGTCAAAAGTTTGGACTCCTTCACTGATTTTTCCACTATTTTTGTTATTTTCAGCACTGTATGATATAATACTGGCAACCTCCTACTTTGGCGTGACTAAAAACATGAGTCATGCTGGAATAAAGTTTTACTGAACATAAACATTTTTCATTGTTTTTCTTCTTCATTCTCTTCCCCCTCTGCATCTACACACATTCAGGTCGTCCACTGATAAAAGCAGCGCAGTAGGTCTTCTTCACGACCTTTACGACCTGTTGTTTTTTTTCTTAACATCTGACATAGACTGTTCCTTTGACACAGAGCTGATCTTAGGAAAAAGGAAATTCTGGTCTAGATCAGGTGAATAGGGAGGGTGATCAAGCACTGCGATTTGTTTTAAGGACAGGAGCTGCTTTACTGAGAGCCCAGTGTGAGCTGGAGCATTGTCTTGATAAAGAATGAAACCATTTTTATTCTTACACTGAGACGTCGATCATTTTTGTTCAATTTGCTGAATGTTGTAAAAAGTTTTTCACGTGTTTGGGCACCAGAACCTTCATCGCCTCTCTTTCCTCTTTACCTCAATTAATGAATGATTTGTTCAATTTCACCAAAAAAAATTCAAGTGAATGTGCTGCACAACTTTTAAGCTAATCATTTTCCAATGCCTTAATAAAAGCATGTGCACTTCAGCAGTGAACTATGGACATCACTTATTGGAAATTTACAGCAGCCGTGTGTGAATCCCCAACCATTAATATTTAACACTCGGTGTGACTGTGAACCACATGGTTTTAGCTTCATAAGCACAGTCTCATTATTTAACAGCCATACTTCATATAAAACATGTTCCAGGTAAACACTTTTTTGCCCCATAATTCCATACACATTCTTTGCGTATTAGATTAGTTAGTTTAGTACAATGTCAAAAATAATAATAAAAAAGAAAAAACGCAGAAAGAAAATGTGTGTAAAACCTTCCACACTTTTCTTCCATACTGTTCAAATATGGATTTTCAAACTTGTAAATAAAAAAAAATCAAGTTCCGTACTATTCCATGCTGCACCTACACCTGAAATTAATATTGCTGAAGCACTATGAGCTCTTACTGTGTGATATTTGAAAGCTCCAGACCTTTGGAAAATAGTCCCTTGTGGTCTCAAAGAGTCTCAAACAAAGAAACAAGAACACTGAGACAAAAGCTACAAGCAACACCGTGAGATCCTTACATGCTCATTATTTACACAGGCATTCAATAATTAATGATGAGGAGGATGAGTCACAGTGAAATCTAGCTGCAGGTTCAGCAAGGCTGGACTCGGGTCGCCAGCGATTTATGTTACCTAGGTGAGCTTTGAAGGGAATCAAAGCATAAGATTTACTAAACTGCAAACTAATCTAACCATGAACAGGAGCATGATGTGGAGCAGTTGTGTCAATGTCGCTCATCAGATCCATTCAGTGACACCGTCGTCCCTACACTGCGTCGTCTGTAAAGGGGGGAGGTGTTGGCAAAGCTAATTTCACTCATCAAACAATGTTTACTGAGAGAGGAAAACAAACACCTGGCTCTGATTCAAAACGCACTTCCACTCAGAGTGACGGGGGAGGGAGTGGGCAAGTTCTGTTAAGTAAATTATCAGCCGAAGGCTTTAATTGAAAGGAACGGAAGAAGGAGGGAGGAATGGTTGAGTGGAGAGCTGATGTAGCATGGAGAAGTATAGGAATATAAAACATCTGTTTACTGAGAGACGTGCACGCTGAGAATGTTGGCAAAACAGAATGGTCTTATGCAGTCCTCAAAAAAAAATAGGAGTGAGTGTGGAGACTGAATATATATACACAGCTTTATAGATTTGAATATTTTCATGTTCTTTTTAAGAGTCATTTTGCAGGTCAGCGTTTGAAGTGAGCTGAATTACACCACCATCTCTTTCAGTGATTTTTATTATTTTCAATATTATACATTACTACTGAAGCTCCAAACTATGAAAAAACCTATATGGAATTATGTAGTAAACAAGCCTGGACACAATTTAGATTGTCCAAAGTAGCCACATTTAGCTTTGCATACCCATGGCATTCTCTCATCAGCTTGTGTGTCTTTTTAATAGTTCATGAACAATAGTTCATTATTTTTTGCTTCATTAACGGGTTTTAGACCAACAGTTGTGATGTGCAGAGGAAGGGTGGGTACAGCATCAATAACCCTATTAGTGCTACTATCACTACCATACAAACCACTACCATGACCTTCATTTCTTAAAGTAACAGCTGTCTTTTCTCTTTATTTAACTGAGTGTTTCTTGCCATAATATGGATGTTTACAGTACTTTTAGTAGCACTAATAGGTCAATTGACTCTGTATCCACCAGTCCTCTGCACAAGACAACTGATGGTCTAAAGCATATTAAAAGGAAAGAAATGGCACAAGTTAACTCTTGACAAGGCACCGCAGTGAATTGAAAACTGTGACTACTTCATGAATCTGATGAGAGAATACTGTCAACATGCAACACTGTCCTCAAAGCTAAATCTAAAATATAAAAAATTGATCTGGGTTGTTTAACAATGTTGGTTTACTACATAATTCCATGTGTGTTCTTTCATAGTTTTGGCATCTTAAGTACCGTAATATTCACACTATAAGCCGCGGCTTTTGTCACACATTGCCGACCCTGCGGCTTATACAATGATGCGGCC
>JAQQAE010003864.1:0-19567 GCA_029823295.1 Pseudamia nigra | reverse complement strand
TATGGGAGTTTGTCGTGGGTCCAGAACGGATTAATTGGTTTTACATGTATTCCTATGGGAAAAGTCGCTTCGGATAATGACTGATTCGGATACAGACCGTGACGCCAGAACGGATTAACGTCGTTATTTGAGGCACCACTGTAGTCTACAATCAGTTTATGATCTGAAGGTGCAGAATTTGATTAAATCTAAAAATTCTAATATGTTTGTCTTGGTCATTCCAACAGTCTCATCATGGTCCTATTAATGTAGAAGCTGACAGTTGTTTACTTTGTTTCTATTGGACTCTATTTCTATTGGGAGTGCAGAGAGTCTCAAAAAATGGTGCCACAACTCCCCCAGGCTTTTAGTCTTGAGTTCCTACCTCTTTTATTTCTATGACCACAACCACTGACATTACTAGTTGAAGAGAGCAAGCATCAACTTGAGGCTCATTAGAACAACCTAATTCTAGACAGCACCCTCTGTTGGGATGGAGTTATATGGCAGTGACGACTCACTGCAGTCATTCAACAACATAGTGATTCATTGGAGGACATTGTACTGTATTTGCACATGCTTTAAAAGCTCTTGTTCAAGTGCATGGAGTGCAATATTGTAATTGCTTCAGACAGAAAATTATTACCCGCTTGTACAATGTGCGTGGTTCATTAAGTGTTGAGCTTGTTGCATTTTAAATCACCATATAAATCCACAGTGAACTAATCATACAGGACAAAGAGACAACAACAGCAAAGTTAAATACATTCACTGTTAAACTATCTGCTCTGGTACAACGACCAATCCTGTGTACAGTATATCTTTAGTTGTGGATGCTACTTTGTTTTCTTAATGCCTTGGTTCCCTGAAATTGCTTTCCTACACACAGCGATCAGGACTGTGCATTTGCCTTTTATGATATTGATGCAGTGGGTTTTTTACCTGCAGTGGACCACCATGGGCCCAGCATCTGGAGGGTTACAGGTTTTGACTCTGCGTAGAAAGGCCAGTGTTGGGGTAGGATACTCAGGCACTCCATGGTCAGGCCAGGCCATGAACTGGAACTGCCGCACCTCCCTCTTTTCACTCGAACCATTCTGTTATAGCACAAATACAAACACAAATACCCTAGTGGAAATGGTCATTTGTGAGCGACAGTACAGCTATTTCTCTATCCTCTGTGTGAAGCTTGAAAAATAATCCAGTTCCAGTCTTTTTTTGCACATTCCTATTCTTGTAATACAAGTGCAGGACAGATTAACAGTCGACTATGCTGACTTTTGCCAATAGAATAATCCATGTGGTTCTGTCCTACAGTATCCACTTATAGTACAAGGATATAGAGGTCTCACCGTACAGAGGGTTAATACTGGAGCAAGAAACAAGCTCCAATATCAAATGTACAATGCTACATTGAAATCATCTATTGATGGGTACAGTATTTGTCCCAACATAATGTAAAAATGTAAACTTTGGGGTGGAATTCCAACTATTCATAGTGAAGTGTTTTAGATTGAATGCAATTTTGTTCTAATTAGTGCATGAATTCTTGAGTTTAAAAGGTTAAAATAATCTTAACCTCTAATTACTTCTACCTTGAGTCAAAATGAATGTTTGTGCAAAATCTGAAAAAAAGATCTCATGCCATTCCCAATACAGTGTGTTGACAAGAATCAGACAGACAGAAAATATGTTAACAATAATCTGACAGACTTACAGATAACCTGAAAAGATAATGCCTGAAGCCATGATTATTGAAGTTTGATAACTGCACAGAGAAATTGACTGATCAATCAGCATACTGATGGATGTGGGAATCTCTCCATACACTGAACACTACTAAAATGTGTGAATAAAACACCTTCAAAAGAGCACTTGATAAATGAGAACATTTAGTAATGAGTGCACTTGCATAGCACTGACAAAAGCAAACCATCTTTTTTCATATTTAGAGTAAAAGCTGTGGAATCTACCTTCTTACTTTCAGTTCATTTTCTCCATTTGAGCGCACCTTTTATGCTCTGTGCATTACCGGTATGTCAAACCCTTTTATTGTCAGTGAATCATGTCCTCCTTTTTTGTCAAATACTCTTATAGTACATGACTACAGAAGTCTCACCTTATAAAGGGCAAAGGTGCGAACGCTGTAAGTAGCCAGTTCCACAGTGTCCAGCATGGTCACCTGAATCATCCCATATGTCTCTGTACCTCGACTGGGCCAGTACTGGTCACATTTCACCTACATATGGACAAAGAAAAAGATATGGTATTAGAAAAAAAAAAAACAGAGCAGAAAAATGTAACTGGTACAGTAGCTGAAGTTGCACAGTGCTATGAAAATGTGTTTGCCCACTTTCTGTGCCCAATTCTTCTGGCACATTTTTCACACATTTCTTTTTTATTCTTTCTTTGATATTTCAGATCTTCAAACAGATGTTAATATTAAAATTTTGTTACAAAGATTACACAAGTAAAAAAAGCATGCAGTCTCCCCCTTCCCCCCATCAAAATCAAGAAGTAACTATATTTTTTGACAAGCAGAGGTCCGTCTCACTAAGCACACCCTGGCCCGATTGCTGCTCTATCTGTTGAATCAAGAAATCACTTAAATACAATCTGTTTGACCGAGTGAACGAGGCAAACGACCTCACAAAGCAACACATAGTGCTGCGATCTAAAGAAATTCAAGAACAGATGAGAGACAAAGCCAGTCTGCAAAGGGTCACAAAGGCTGAATTTAGGTTTTGCTACAGAGTTACAGTATTCTCTATTAACATGTAAAACAAAAGGAATTCTTCAACGATATTTTAAGACAAGAAACCTGACATGGATGACTAAAAGAACCTTCACACTCAAAATAATACATTTAACATGCGTATTTAACATGGCTTCAAGAGACATTTGTAGCGTAGAATAAATTATGAAATCATTTATTTAAACGTGTTTAAATCTACTTTAAGAACTCCTAATGCTTCTTAATTAGGGTTTTTGTGACAATGCTAATGATTCAGTATGAGTTTATCAAACCGGCTGAATCACAGAATGCACTGGTAAAACAACAGTGTGTGCTGCTGCACTGTTGGATCTAGCAGGAATGAACACAGGGCATGATGGGAGTACAGGAAAATATATTTGGACATCAGCGCTGACTTGAGAGGTCTGGTGGACTCAGCATGCCAGGCCAGAGGAGCCGAGCAGAACAGATGGGAGGATCACCCTTGGTAAACTTGGGTGGGAGGGTGTTTGGCGAGGCCGTTGGCTGAGTGCATGGCCGAGTGGCATTTAGACATTAGAGTAGTGTGGAGAGTTGTTACCCGCCTGGGAAAACACACACAGATCACTGACTGATAAAAACAAAGTTAATTACAACACCTTCTGATATTTTTTTGACATGTGACATCTTGCTGCGATGTGAATACCGTCCTCGACAACAAAAATGCATTTTACTTGGAGCAATTGTGTTTGCAGCCAGGTTGAAACCACCACAACAAACTGCTTTTAAATTAGTTTTTGATGAGACAAGGCTTTTTTTCCGCTTCTTTCAGGGATCTTTTTAACCTGTGCTTTTTCTTTAAAGTGAGCCAGACTGCATTTATACCTCACTGAGATCTGTTGAAGTCTACCATTATCTTCATGCAGACTGGATGCTGATACAGGGAACAAAGAATAATGTGTGACTATTTTTATTCATTTATTTATTTGATCATTATGAAAGAAGTGAAGGAGTCTTAGATTAAATAAGAATAGTTGACACAGTCGACCTTTGTGTCTAAAGTGAGATAAAGCTGAGGAAGAGCAAGGAGTGACTGCCATTTAACAGTAGTTCCACTAGATCTAATTTGAAAGCACCACACTGTGAAGATGCTGAACATTACCAAGCATTTTCAGCTACTTGGTTAATGCTATTTTCATACATCAATTAACACACCAGCGAAGAAACCATTATTTAATGCTAATACTTGCAAATGCAGATAAATGATGTGAATTTTGAATGTCCCCCATGGGGATAAATAAAAGTACTGTACCGGTATGTACTGTATCTGTCTAATAGGCTGGCTATGGTAATTCACTTTAAATGGCAAACATCATGAAACATTTGTGTATCAATCCTTTGACAGTGTTGAAATCATTTCTCAACCAAAACTACTAAAGAACTGCCAGTGAAGGAAAAAAAGTCATTTTTACTGAAATAAACAGAGGCTGAAAAGTCCAACTCAGCAGCATTTAGCCCTAAAATTTTATTAACAGAGTGAATGAAATAATGATTCCAGCAAAAAAAAATTCTCAAGAGAAGTTGGTGTTTTTTGATGATAAGTCGACTGAATGCAGGCTATTTGGAGACAGAATCTAACACCTGCTAGTGTTATTACATTGGCTTCAGTTTCACACTGTGGTTGGTGGTTTTTAATTGGTGGGTTTTATTATTGGGGCAACTAATCTGGGAAACATAAGCAATATCCTTTTCATATTATATAACTACTGTATCTTTCTTAATATCTTAATGTTACTAACCACTTCTAAGTAAAACCATGTATTGATGTTTTTTTTCATTCACTTCAAGGCTGGGCTTTTATGTTTGAAAAGCAATGTACCTTAATGCTGAAATACCTCAAATTAATGACATGCCGAAAATACAGTATGAATAGCACAGAGACTGAAATGCATAAATAGATAAGTGTTTTTAAGATAGATATTTATATATGAATAAGCCATGAAACATTTGATACTGGAAAGGGTGGAAGAAACAGAGGAGTGTAAATGTCAAACTGTGAATGATGAGTGAGTAGGAAGTGAGCAGATGACCATGGACAGCTTGACTGATCATGTGGCTGCCTCCTGGTTTTACTGTGTGTATGGTGAACAAATTATAAATGAGACCACAAAATATTTAATGTGTGTGAATCATGACAAATCTGCGCAGCTCTGTTGTATTCTCGTCAATAGTCATTAAGAGGGACAGGCCTTCAGGTTAGGAATCAGATACTGCTGTCACTTCCACTTTGCACCCACTTCCCATCTGTTTTCTCTTTTTGAAGAAGTGGAAAAAAAAACTTTTAAAAGATAATCTATACTAATATTATCAGACTGAAATATAAACAAATCAACTTGTCACTGAAACGCTGAGAATTGCAAATCTTGTTTGGTACAAATTGCTTTAAAAAGATCGGCTTTGTTTCTGGATTGCTCAAAGTGGTTCCAGTAAATAACCACACTCCATCAAATATTTTATCCCACTTTTCAAACTGTAATATCAAGGTCCATTGATCCACTATCAGCTTTCATCACAGCTGCTTAATATTTTCTGATGATGTACAGTGTGGGATAAAATAAAGAGATTTTCAGCAAAACAAAATGGTATCTGAAGGATAATTGACAACAGTTTGTAGGTACTGTATGCGTGGAAACTCAGCATTTCAGCGGTCTCTTGGAGTATGGGACTAATGTGTTTCATCTAAGCTCTGTTTCAGGAAATGAGACCTAAGTTTGGAGAAAAAAATGCAATGCCAATAGCACAAGATGTATATTTTTTTGGATCCCATTTGTATTACACACTGATGGGAATATCAGCATTAAGTCACTATGGGTGTTTTTTTTTTCCAGTAACAGGTATTCTAACTAATTAGTGTGTTTTTCTTTACTTTGGTCAGGGAGGAGGATGTAGCCAGGCAACCACATAAGTGATGATGCTTGGCTAAGGAAGAGTGAAATTTCATGGTACAGTAAGTCAACCAGAGACAGAGCTGGGTGGTTGTTCTAACACAAACACATGCACAAACGCCACAGAGACACATGTAGCAATGGCAAACCCAGAGAAGGCAAAGTAGTGTATTTTCCACACGATAAGGCACACATAAAATCCTTTATTTTTTCTCAAAAATCGACAGTGTGCCTTATGGTGCAGAGTGCCTTATGTATGGATTTATTCTGGTTTGTGCTTACTAGATTAGAAAAATCTAAAGACCTAGCAATGAGCTGTGTATGCAGAACTCCTGGGACTTGTATTGATACTTTCAGAGATGTGACAGTTGGCATGTATGAGAAAATAATTGATAAAAGAATGTTATTTGTTTGTGGGGATTTTAATATTGACTTGTTGAATCCATCAGAGCAAAAGAGTATATACTGTACAATTTTATGAACTCAATGTATGGCATAAGTCTATACCCAACAATCTGACGACTGACTTGCATAAACAAGTACAGTGCCACAATAATTGATAATATCTGTACAAATATCGTTGATCAGAAAATAAGTTGTGGGTTAGTTATTGATGATTCAAGTGAGCATCTGCCAGTATTTGTGATAATACAAGGCAATACAGAAACAAGAAAGACCTGCCAGCGTATAAAATAGTAAGACATAAAACAGAACAATCGATCTATCTTTCTAAAAATTGAAATAACACTGAGAGTAGAGATGTAGAAATTATGGAAACAATATTTTTGAAAGGAACGGATGAGAAAGAAATTACTGATATTGTTAAAAGTTTTTAAAACAAAAATGTGCCTGATTGTAACAATATTAATATGACATTAGTAAAAAGTATAATTGAATGCATTGTGAAACCCTTTACCTACATTTGTAATCAGTCTTTGAAGACGGGTGTTGTTCCAAGTGAAATGAAAATGATGAAGGTCGTACCAGTCTTTAAAGCTGGTGACAAACAATGTGTCTCCAACTACAGGCCGATTTCTCTGCTTTCACAGTTCTCGAAAATGCTTGAAAAATATTTTATGTAAGACTAAACAACTTTATCACTAAACACAATATTTCATATGAACAACAATATGGATTCAGGAAAAATAAAACCACATCACTCGCACTCAGAGAATTTGTGGAAGAGATAACCAATGCAATTGAAAAGAAAGAGTATGCAACTGGAATCTTTCTAGATTTAAAGAAGGCATTTGACACTGTTGAACATGAGTTATTAACAGCAAAACTTAAAAAGTATAGAATAATAGGAGTGGGACTAAGTTGGCTTATAAGTTACTTAAACAATAGACTACAATATGTACAAATAAACCAGGTAAAATCAGAATTATTGAATGTAAAGTGTGGGGTACCACAAGGTTCTGTTTTGGGGCCATTATTATTTATTTTGTACATAAACAATATATGTGAAGTGTTCAGTGTGTTAAAAATAAATATTTGCAGATGACACTAATTTACTTTGTTGTGGGGACAACTTGGAAGAACTTTTGGACAGAGTTGGAAATGAACTGAACAAACTAAAGAGTTTGTTTGATGTAAATAAGCTAACATTAAATCTAAATAAAACTAAATGCATAACATTTGGAAAGAGATCTACATACACAGACAAGAAACTAATGATAAATGATGTAGAAATTGAAAGAGTCTGTGAAATAAAATTTCTTGGCATAAGAACAGAAAAATTAAGCTGGAAGAAACATATAAATTATATTAAATCAAAAATCACAAAGTCAATTGCAATTTTTCATAAAATCAAGTATATTATAAATCAGTCATCATTGTTCACTCTTGTACTGTTCCTTCATACTGCTGTACATGAGTTACTTTGTGAAGGTTTGGGGTAACACATACGTGACAACAACAAACCCTGTCTTTCTTAAAAAAAAAAAAAGAGTCATACAAATAATCACCAAATCCACTTATAGGGAACCAACAAACCCACTCTTCGCCAAATTGAAAATACTAAAATTTCAGGACCTGGTCAAATTCAAATCTGTTCTGATCAGATATAGAGCAAAAAATCATCAGTTACCAAAGAGTATCCAAAGGTTTTTCCACCAGAGGGAGAGTATGTACAGTCTAAGAGGAACATGCATGTTCACAAAACCAGCTATAAGAACAAATGTCAAACTTCACTGTATTTCTACAGTAGGGGTTCATTTATGGAACAGCTGCAGTGAAGAAATGAAAACATGTCAACCAATAGGTAGGTTTAAACAAATCTTCAAAAATAACATTATTAAAAGATATGGAATAATTCAAGAGGTTTATTGAAAACAACGTATACTTTGTATTACAGTGATTTGTGTTATGTTAAATATTCAAATGTAATGTTGTAAATGCTGAATATCCTTATGCAAGGCTGCGAAAGCCTTAACTTTGAGTTACTGATTTAAAATCTGGTTTAAAAAAAGGGTTAGGACTAGATAAGTGTTTCACTTCATCCTACACACTTTTCGAACTTCAAAGAGTCTGATTTTCTGCCAATGTTTTGTTCTTTCCTTTTGTTTTAAATTCTGGTTCTAAATAAATAAGTAAATAAATTAATCTTTTTTTGTATATTTTTCACACGGTGTTCCAGATGAAAGAAATTTTGATATTACACAAAGAAAACCCAAGTAAATACAAAATGCATTTTTTTAAACTATGGTTTCATTTATCCAAATCTACATGGCCCTGGGTGAAAAAAGTATTTGACTCCTTGCTGTATCATGAATTAACTGTGATTAGCCACATTTTTGGAAAGCATTTGAAACATTTAAGAGTGGCAAATATGCAACTGCCCTAGTTACCAAAAAGATAAATTATCAATGTTAAAAGAAACAGGTATGATATTTAATACTGACACCTTCTAATATGGCAAACTTTTCCTGCACATCTTTGCAAAATGTGTCTTTAAGCTGCTCATCAGGTGTACAGTATGTTAGGTAGAACTGCAGTGGAGCCATGGATAAGACGAGAAGTGATTTTTGAAGTGAGGCTTATGTAATGTCACGTCACATTTGGTGTTTTTATGTGTGATGTATGTAGCTGGCCATCTCGAATCTTTCTGAGGTAAGGCACGTTTTCTTTTACAACCTTCCCCACCAGCATTTTTCACCACCCAAATGTCTTAGCTACAATAACATTTTACAGATTTTAAAGTGGGTTTCAGCATCAAAACTCTATTCTCTTCCTTTTGTCGTTTTGCCTTTATCTTTCTCTTCCTTTTCTCCAGACAGAAAGAATTCAACCTAACCGGAAGCTACCGTCAGCAAAGCAGCTTTGGAAATGTAGATAAAAATAAATGCAGGAATTTTACAAACAAAATACAAAATTCTGATACACATTTTGTAAGTTTATGAAATAGTTAACTCTTTATTTGAAAAAAGTGATCGAGGAAACCGGAAGGTCGCAACCGGAAAGCGTCATCATTTGTCTTCCGTATTTATAGTCCAGACAGGAAAAGGCGCGTAAATGGTGTTGTCAACATCAACTGTGGTCCGTGTTCGACTTTCAGGAAATATTAGAACAACGCCGGCAAACAGACTATAATAATGGCGTGTAAAAGAGGAGCCCTCATTGTACTTGAAGGAGTGGATAAAGCTGGTAAAACCACGCAGTGTAAGAAGCTGGTTCAGGCGCTGGAAGAGAGCGGTCGACCCGCAGAACTGATGAGGTTTCCCGGTAAGGCCCTCTTTCGTTGTACCTTTGAAATATTATATTGCTTTGCGTTTGACGAGCAAATGCCACAGCTTTGGATACGGTGTCAGTCTCACTTTCCGGGCTGCTTTTATCCAAGTATGTGCCTCTTATTATCCTACAATCGAGTCACATACACATACTATTAAATTATTGCACTGTGTAAATAACCCTATTTGTAAAAATTATCCCGTGCAATTTGTACATAATCCAGTCTGAATGCAATACTTTTTCTTCTTTGATTCCCCTTATGTCTTATTCTGTGTATATATGTGTGTGTGTGTGTGTGTGTGTGTATAGTTGGGGTATAATTATAATTTCATTTGCACTTGGATGTGTGCTCTATTATTTATTTCCTGTGTCAACACTGTGTGCTGCTGTTACAAAGGAATTTCCCCAGAGTGGGATAAATAGTCTTATCTTATTACATACCGAAGTAACAGATGGAAACAGTTTTTCTATCTGGAGAAGTTTTTTGTTTCCTGGGCGGTGTCTTAACAGTATTACTGATTAACCCTTTCATACATGAATTATTAAAAACTATGGAATGAAATTCTTAGCCTTATGGTACTTAAAAACAATCTTTAAAATAATGTAATTTATTTTCAGGGGGTATTGATTGAAAATGGTTTGATTATGCACATCAGGGGATGTCAGTTTAGTGAAATACAGTCATAATTATGCTTTAGTTGCTAGTTAATGTAT
Source organism: Pseudamia nigra (assembly GCA_029823295.1). Taxonomy (NCBI): domain Eukaryota; kingdom Metazoa; phylum Chordata; class Actinopteri; order Kurtiformes; family Apogonidae; genus Pseudamia; species Pseudamia nigra. Next base: position 9,487 of record JAQQAE010003864.1, on the reverse strand, counting down.
AAAAGTATATAATTTTAGAATATATATATATATTAATCAGTTTGTTTTTTTTTTTGTTCATTGTTTATAGCATTTTATAGTTTTTCTTCTTTTGCATCTAATTTGGTTCTTTTTTGATTGGTTTGTTTATTTTTCTAATTATTTTTGTTCACTTTTATTCATTTTCCTCACTATTTTGCAGCTTCTGCTTCTTTTGTTGCTCCTTTCTCCTGAATATTTTGTTCATTTTATATCAAAATACTCACCGTCTTAGTGCATTTCGCTTTGCCTTTTGTCTTAATTTTTTAAGTGCTATAATTTTAATACCACCTTTTTCTTGTCAGTTTACCTTTGTAGGGCAGTGGAGTAGATACCATGTGTGAAAGGGGTTAATGAAATACCTCCAGACTGGTCCTAAGTAATGTCATTTGCCCTGACTGTATTGTTCAGTGCTGTGTGTGAGGACTGTGCAAATGAAGATAACTAATGTATGAGGCACAAATAGGTGCTGTGGTGCAGGTACAGCTCTCCACACCTGTTTAACATTCATGTGTCCTGATCTGGTTTCTTGGCACAGAGAGGACCACAACAATTGGACAGCTGATTAGTGCTTATCTGGAGAAGAAAAGTGATTTGGAGGACCACACTGTGCACCTGCTGTTCTCTGCAAACCGCTGGGAACTCGTGTAAGACACTTTACTGGATTCATGGCTTCAGATACACTTCCAACACTTTTAGCAAACAGGATCTGAGGACCTATAATCAAACACATCTGTTATGATGTAAAACAATCACAGTGCAGACAGGAGCTACCACTACCTTGATTTTAGTCATACCAAACCTGCACAGTGCACATTTTTCAATTGAGTGTGGATAATAATCAGATGATGGCTATATGTACGTTAATTGAGGAGAAATGTCCATAAATACACTTGGGAAAAAGCTGAAAGGCCCTTGTAACTGCAGAACTATCTGGCACTTTTCTGTGCAGCCACAAAATTGTAAAATTACTGTACATATCTTTTACCATAAACAAAGTATTACTTGAGTACCAGCAGTGCAGAATGTTGCCGTATATTTAAAAGAAGATAATGGAGATCTGGCGTTTATTGTAGAATAACCTGTACTTGTTGTACAGTAGAGGATAATTTAATTGCAACTTCTGTCAGATTACACTGCAAAAACCCATTGCCCTGCCACTTATTTAACCTTAGAAATGCAGTGTATTCAGATAAGGGTGTTATCAGTTTCCAGTAACCAGGTTAGTGTTAGGACAAACAGCTTTTAAGTATGTTAATGAGTGCCATTTTTGTTGTTATGATGATAATACAGTGGATGGATGTCTGAAGATTTAGGGAAGGCATCACCATTGCTCTTTTAAAAGCTGAACAAAGTCTAATTTTGTTTTGATGTTAAATCTGACCGTGTTGAGAAAATGTGCAGTGAGAAAACTGTCCCATGCTACATATTTTTAACATAAGTAGCAATCTGTCAAAATACTGATACAGCAGGTTTTTGATTTTTGTTTTAAGTGTTATTTTACACAGCAAGAAAACGATTTATCTCAATGTGAAACCGTGAACACTTTACATGGCACCTTTCATAACTACTTGTGTAGCATCACTTTCTCTGTAGTTGCATCTTTGCATACCCCATTTAATTTTTCATGTTTCACCTTTTGATTTCCCCTGGCCTGTACTTTCATGACAACAGCCAACTTATGTTTACCCGCAGGCCTTCGATGAAGAAGAAGCTGGAGCAAGGCACCACCCTCGTGGTAGACCGGTACGCTTTCTCTGGAGCTGCATTCACAAGCGCCAAGCCAGTGAGTCTTATATGATCCTTTCAACCTTTGCAGCAATGTGGTGGTATTTAATGTCACAAAGGAGCATTAGAAATGTTTGTCTTCTTCAGGGTTTTTGTCTGGAGTGGTGCATGAATCCTGATGTGGGTCTGCCAAAACCAGACCTGGTCATGTTTCTGCAGCTCAACCCAGCTGAGGCTGCTCGCAGGGGACAGTATGGATTAGAACGGTATGAGAGCAGCACCTTCCAAAGAACTGTTCAGCAGAAATTTGAAGAGCTGATGAAGGATCCTTCTGTCAATTGGCAGGTACAGAGAAGTTGTACGCTACGGACTTGTTCCAACTGTTTTTATTAAACAAGTCTCATGACATGAATTGTCTGTCCTAGGTCATCGATGCGTCTCAGAGTGTTGAGGATGTGCACAAAAACATCACAAATCACAGTCTGAACACAGTCAACGTTGCTCAGAATCTGCCACTTGGAGAGCTGTGGAAGTGAATCTTGATGCTGCAGGACAGCCTATATGATGTAATATTATGTAAATTATTAAACAGTTACATACTTGCTCATGTCAACAACTAAATTGCTTTTTCAAACTAAACTCCAGCCTTTTACAGTTTTTGGTTTGTATTATTGAAGTGTGGTGCATGATTGTGATTCAAATGTATCATATTTGAAATGGAAGAGAAATATTCGATTGTCAAATATCAGTGGGGAGTTTATTTCTTGTTTTTTTTTTTTTTTAAACCATCTTACATGTTTCTTTAAACCTCTAAATGTTTGAGTAAATAAATAATCTTAAAATGAACTAGTGTATATGGTTTAGTCATGGCATGAACAATTAATACAACTCAGCTGCAGATTTGACTAAATTTGGTTTCATTATAGGCTGTTACAGACTTTCAGATATTAATGACAAACCGCATAAGCCATGGGCATCATGAACCATTTTTGTGTACACAACATAAAACTGTTATGGCAATTTTACTTATGGAGTCAGGGAAAGGCACCATATCACTTCAGAAGAAACATTAAAAGTGTTAAGACTCAAATGGAAACAATGTGAAAATCTGCATACAGAATTTATCCTGAGCTCCTGCTACTGCTTCCACCAGATAGTCTCTATGTTGGATACAGAGCATTCAGAAGCTGTTGAGAATGCTGTGTGACACACACTGACTACACCATTGGAGTTGGACTGGCTCAAGAGGTCTCCAGTTAATGTTCATCCCCTCAGGCTTCCCTTCTGATACAGAGAAGAGAGCGAGAATCTTTCGCCTACTGTTGAAAACAGTAAATCATTGTTCATTTGTTCCTCACAGGGAAAGGATTTCAAACTCTTCATCTTCTGAGTCAAAGAACCGCTCCAACCTGTCAGAGTCCGAGAAGTCTGTAAACATGAATGATAAAGTAAGGTTATCAGCAGAATAACAGATCTTGAGCAGACAATGAAGGTGATTTAACTGCTGCTGATTTACCAGGAGTAAGATTGAGGGCATCCACGCTAACCATGTGAGAAGGCTGACTGTCCACTAGTTCAAACATGGGCAAACCTCCTCTGTTGCAGGACAGCTAAATCATAAAACACAGTTTTGACTCATACATTGGCCTTGTGGAGGGCAGTACTAATGATGACATGCAAGGCAACAAAAGGAGAGCAGGGCACTGTTTCAGAACACTTAGGAGTAGTGAAAATTCTGAGTTTGCTAAACCTGAGATGAGAAAAGCATCTTGGTTTTCGATTACAAAAGCAATTGATTAGTTGTATGAGGAAGATGCTCACACTGAACTCTTTCACTGCTTGTCAGCTGATGTGGAACTGAAACTTACCCAGACTTCACATGTTAAATCTGCATATTGAAACAGAACCCAGTAGTCAGAGACGTACCCTTCTAATGCGCATACACCAATCATCAAACTCGTCTTCTGTTCTGAAGAAGAAACCCTGACAAACACCAGAAAACAATCTGTTATTGAACATCTGAGTTTGTGGAGAGCATTTTCAGTCTGCTCACTCCACTCTGCTCTGACGTACCGCTGCAATAGATGGATCCAGTTCACAGATGTGCATGCGACAGGGTGGGTGCTGACAATGGTACGTCTCATCTGGGACCTGACTGTCTTCATATGGTTCCACTGCTGGCTGTGTGGTGTGTGGGTCTAAATAGATCAGCTCTTCTCCTGGAGAAAAAAAAAAAAGATAAAGGTCAAAAGCAATGTTAACAAGACTTGGGGTGTTGTTTAAAATGCATAGCGAAGTTTTTCTGGAAACATACCAACATAACCAATGAAATAATGTGCACTGTTGGGTTTTCCCCCAATGACACCCAGGGACTGAGGCAGCATGAAGCATTGCTGTGAAAAGAAATTGTCAAGTTAAATCAATAGCACTTTTTTCACAGAAGACTGTTTTGTTTTAAATGTTTAGTTTTCTAAAAGCACTTTGATAGGGATGTCTTGTATTTTTGATACTGCCCTCAAACCTGATGAAAACAGTAAAAAGAGCTAAGGAATGATATTTTGTTGGCACCCACCGAGTGCATTACCTCACACCAGAAATGTTATAATTGCTGCAAGGCTTCAGAACTGATTACTGAGGAGACTGTGCTGCTCATCTGGGACTGGTAGACTTTGCTACCAGAAATACAGTAAATTAGACATGATGATAGTCTGGCCTAACAAATTTCACCTGCCCTGATGTTAAGTTTTTACTAGATGCCATTTGTGATTGTAACTCAATCACATAGTTCATCCTGACTGTGATCATCTGCTGACACTAATTGTTTCATTCATTTGATTATTTTAAGCTTTTACCTCATTACTTGTCTTAAATTACACCATTCCATTTTTAAAAAAATAATGAATTGCAGAAGAAATGACAGGAGCAAATATATAATTATAAATCAAAGCAAGACCAAACAAATATGTTGTCTTTGCACTGTCAGCAAATCAACACAAAATAATTTCATGTGTATATTTTATGCTGTCTGTACTTTTTCTGACATGGGGTTGTATTTGTGGTCTAGGTTGCGAACATAAGTTTAATTTTCTATTTTGTTTTAAAAAAAACTTCCTTTATTGCTTTGTGTGACTACTGATGAAGTATCACCTTTAGGGGTTCGATATAGGCCTCATTTATATCACTCAAGCCCAGCCTGAGGGGAATGAGCAGGACAAGGGGTCTCCAGAGGGCTGTCTCCTCCTCAGCCAGGGCACACGCTCCCTCCAGACAACCGTTCAGCTCGCCCACTCCCACTGTGTCACCATAGGCTCCTGCTATGTCCAGCCAAGGCATACAAAGACGTTCTGCAGCAAAAAGAAAAAAACAAAACAAAGAGCACAGAAAATGCTTCATAACTCAACTGTAAAAGCTACAAAATGTCAAAGTGCAGAAGTCATTATGTGTGATAGTTGTCCATGTGACCCTTTATGGATATCATTACAGCATCTTAAACAGTAAAAGGCAGAACCCAATGATAATTTCTGGGTGTCAGCATTCATTGCAATGTCAATAAATGACTGCAACTCATGTTTCAGTCTGGGAACAGCTTGAATCTGACATAACATTCTGAATTTGCTGCAAAGGATTCAGATTATAGACAGATTAAAAGGTCTTTGCACATGAAGCCTTTTAAAGCTTTGAATATTTGGAAAGAAACATGACAAACTATTTTCAGGATTTTGGACATTGTGCAATTTATATAAATGGTTAAATTGATTCGCCCAAAAACCATGTCCTGCAGTAACAGTCAAAGAACAATGTCAGCACAGTCCATAGTTCAAACAAACTACAAGCTGAAATCAAGTGATAACACGGCAAACTCAAATAAAATGTTTCAACATGCAAACTCACTGATCTCTTCGATGACCACAGTGTTGTCCATTGCTACGTGTACAACTAATCGGCTCCATGTATCAAACACGGCCAGTTTCCTGAAAGCAGGACAGGAGAGGACACGGAGATGGTCACACACACAATTTATGATGCAATAAAAAGTAACTAAATGCTTCACAGTGTGTCTCAATAACACGTTCTGAATGTCTGCTGGGTAGAGGAAAGTTTCACTCAGCAGATTCTTATTTATACATCTGTGCCAACACAGTCCGCACACTGCTCTGCTGAGCCAGGTCGCCTGCTGCCAGAACAAGTAACGTTGCTTTGAATTTTTTTAAAATCAGAGTTTATAGAGTTATGTCTTAAATACACTTCACATTGTTGGAATTCTGCATGCGAGTGTGTCTCAGTACTTGTAAACAGTGTTGTGTTCACTAAGGCAAATTAAAAAAAAAAAAAACCAAACATATACCGTATTTTCCGGGTTATATGTCGCTCCGGAATTTTAGTCGCACAAGCCAAAAAAAATGCATAATGAAGAATAAAAAAAACGTGTACAAGTCACATATGACTGATTTTTATTGTGTGCCCACCAAGCCATCTAAAAAGTACCACTTGATTAATTATTGAAAAAAAAAAAAAAAATTAAGAAATTAACCACAACGTGTGGTCCATACACTATGGTTATACATGGATGAGCAAAAATACATGTAAAAAAAATACATAAATTTAAAAAAATCTTAGTTATACTAGTTGTAGGTTAATTTAACAAAAATCTACACTGGAAGCTTTAAAGTCAAAAAGGACAACTTGTCAGACAAATGTATCATATAGGAGAAAGCTGATTCTTGCACTTACACAACTACATTTGATGTTGCTACTAAGAGTATTTTTTTTATTTTAAGTTTGGGGTTTACAAACATTTGCCAACCAGGAAAATGTTAAATAAGTGGGGCAGTTGATTTAAGGAGATTTCTGTGTGGAGGGAAAAAATATGACCTGGATCCTGGAAATCAGGAAGCAGCACTGCAAGTATTTTTGATTTAGAACTGAATTCCGACTGGGTTTTGCAGTAGTCTAAATATGTTGGTTGGTGTAAAACAATATAGAAAGAAAACTACAAGAACACCATCATTAAGGCAAGAAATGAATACAGATTTACAGCTACAGATTTATTCCATACAGTACATGTGTGTATAGTAAACATGCAAGTACAGAAATGTTTGTTTGAATATAAGCACTACAGTAATATACCTTTTGTCCTATAATGCGCTTTCTGATATCAGACTTATGTGAAAGCTGTAACACAGAAATGTTTTTTCCTTCATATTTCATTCTTCCAGTGTGTTGTTTTGTATTGGATACAATGTCTCTTAATACAAAATGACAAAACTTACTTTAAAACCTGGGCAACTGTGTTTGGTCCATACCACTGGCCAATAGGCTTTCCCTCTCCAACTCCCATTTGGGCTGCAGCATTAATGAACAAACCAACTAGTTAATACAAACTTCTGAGCAATGCCTTGATACAGTTACAGAAAAGTTGAATAACTTCTACCTACCAATTTGATGGATGGAATAATAACTGTCTTTTTTGTCAATGAAGGCGTTGAGAATACTGATGTACTCCTCTCTTTGTTTCTGGCCTCCAGCCCATCTCCAGTCTGAGAACAAAAAGACAGTTATCCTGCATGTTTGAAACATGCTTTGTTTGGTGCTGGGGATGTCTACTCACTGGAGAAGAGCTGGAAGTACCACGCAGAGATTATAACTGGTTTTATCTGTGGTATTGTAGCTGGAGTTTCTAAAATTTTCTTACCTCTGCCTAGGTGTCTACACACCAAGGCCTCGCCTAGGATCATCTGGCCGCACCGTAGCATACATCCCCATCCTGTGTCAGATGTTGGCCCTGTCCCCCCTTGAACGCATTTATCAATTACAGTGTCTTAGTAAACAGTGGTAAAATTCCAAATTAAAACTTACATTTTGAAATTCAACAGCTACATTTGTTCTCTACTTACCGATGGGTGGGAAGTTTTTTCTGTATGTGAACCATAGTCTTGAAGTGACATCTGATAAAATCTCATCCTTCTCTAAATCAAAACCAGAAATCAGGATATTAAAACAACATCAAATAAGTAAACTCAGAGTAGTTATGTCTTCTCTTAATGTCACACAAATATAAAACTACATGTTCCACAAGCCTACCTGTGAGTGCATTGTACTCTTTTCCTAAGATCCACACAGGTTCTGAGGTCTCAGGAAAATCTTCAAACTCTCCAAAGCGCAGTGTGTCGTATGTCAAAGTAGCTGCCAAATAAAATATGATTCAGCTGTTTGTACATAACAGAAAAATCACTGGTAGTTATCCACTGGCCACTTTGCCAGGTCACGCCTGCTGAACTATCCATCAGGGAAAAAAAGTATTAGTATTCATGAGCTGTGAGACTTGAGGCTGCACATTCTGACCATTCTTCAACCAGATGACTTGTTGCAGCATTACATAAGACAGGTAGGAGTTAAGCTAGGCACCAATATAATATAAGTATATAAAACACTGAGATGGATTCCATTTTATAAACAAGGAAGCAAGTGAAGGGCAGACCTCTATAATAAAAAGGATCAAGTTTCAAGTTCAATTGATTTTTCTGAGATATTAAGATGAATGTTAAGAAAATACAAATGAAAACAAAAAAAAATGTAAAGTTGAAGTGCAATTTTTTTTTTTTTAAATATGCAAGAGTAACAAGACACCGTGTCTTCATTCTTCCTGGTAGTTTGTTAGTGTACAGTCTTAATATGTCAACAAAAGTTCTGCTAGCTGTATGCTTGTTGTTGGTTAGCTTAGACACAGCATCAAGGCTTGTTTAGTGACTTGAAAAAGAAACTAAACGCGTTGCCAGCGTGGGATTACCAACTAATGAGCTACATTGTTGTGAACACATGCCAGTGAAGTGTAGCGTCATTCCTTGAGCGAACAGTAGCCTGGTGAAGTGATGTGATGGTGACAGTGCATCAGCAGCAATGTTTCATCTTGGGCGTTACGCTACGTTAGCATAACAGTCAAACCAAGGACAGGGAACACATAACCGAGAGGCAAACTTATCAGCAACGCCAGAGACCAACACGGGTGACATCTGGACAGCGTACAGGAAGTTACACGGCTGTAAAACGAGCTGTCATGGCGAGTGATCCACTGTGTTTAGCAATAACAGCAGGCTAACATTACTTAGCAGTTAGCTTTAGTCATCAATTTAGCAGGCTAACGTTAACGAGGCTACAAAGCAACAGACACTGTGTTTGTCTGGCAGCGGATCCTATAAGACACAGTCGCAGGAATGTTGTCTGGTATTAAACAGTGATGCTCTGGATATTTTGTGGTCATCCTACTTTGGAATATGTTAGAAAAAGAGTTCTCAAATCTCCAAAATCTCGCTTACCTGCATCCATCCCGACGGTCTTCACCCTATCTTGTTTGTTGTTCTCTGCACTCTGACACGCTGGACCAATAGGAACAAAGCACTGCTAAGGAATTCGGAAAAGGGCGGGGTATTTATTACGAAATCCAATCATATTTGGAAAGAAGGCGGGCTTCTTTGTCTTGACGAGTCATCAGAGACTGGAAGTCATGAATTATACAAAAGTGCTGCATGGTGGCATTTTGATTTTTAGTCAGTATTTTTATGTATACACTGTATATTTATATTTATTTATTTTATCACTTTGCGCGTGCTTGACTACAGAGTCGCTCATGTGACCTTACTCGGACAAATCGGGATGGTTTCTTCATATTGTTTGTTTGTTTGTTTGTTTGTTTTATTTCATTCATTTGTAAATTAAAATAACAAAAAAGGTTTCATATAAATAC
>JAQQAE010003863.1:0-19567 GCA_029823295.1 Pseudamia nigra | reverse complement strand
TGTTGGCTGTTTTATAGTGTTTTACCAGACAGCAGAGGACGACTACGCCCCCTACTGTCTGATGCCTTGTTGAGGACTGTATGATCCCTCATCTTTGTGCTGAAAGCAACAAATATCATCGCTGGATAAAGGAGGCCATTGAGGTCCGCAAGCGTGACCCGAGGACCATCAACAGAGATGAGGGGTCAGACATCTTGTCCCACACCTGGGACGCTGTCCTCACCAAGGCATCAGACAGTAGGGGGCGTAGTCGTCCTCTGCTGTCTGGTAAAACACTATAAAACAGCCAATAAGACACTTGCAGTTCATGTTCTGCTTCCCGCCTTGTGTTTGTCTGCATGTTGTGTCCCTACATAAGCCTGATCCTGTTTCCGTTCCTATCCCTAAGGAAGTAGTTTTCACATCGAAACCCTTTGTGAAAGTGTAACCATTGCAAACTATGAGCATCTGTCACACTTTCCATGTCACAATAAATGTACTAAGGCTGCTCTTTGTGTCAAATGTGTGACAACTTGGGGGTGACAAGGTCTGGACAATGGATGTTGGCATCCGTCAGTCTCAGAGGACTATGGTAGTTGTGCCGTGGATTGGTCTGTGATAGAGTAACTGCTGTCTCCTGCGTTGTTTCTGTCACTGGAGTGACCCCTCCAAGGCGCAGACTTAGGCAAAGGCTATAGAGATTCTGGGGTGCCCAGTCGTCAGAATCCCCCTTTGGGCCTTGCTAGCAGTATCCAACAGGAAGGACAAGCCAATAGGGTTGGTGTCACTGCAGCTGCAGGAGTTGCGAGAAGGTGTCACAGTGTTCGACCCTAGGGGCTTAGGGGCACCACTCCGGATTTTCTGTCAGGCTTTACTCCCTTTGCATTTCCCAAACCAGTGGTAAGCCACAGGGCAGTGGTTCTCTTACCCCTGAGCAAGGGACCCAAACCGGGTACTGACAGCCGGAGCCAGCTGAGCCTGGGTCTTATGTAGGCAGGGCTGACACTCCCTGAAGTAGCACCACTGGGCTACCCACTACCCCAGGACAATGGAAGTGACATACAATTTCACATCATGGATCCTGAACGCATTATTGAGGCAGTTGCATCCATAACTTGAATGATGATGGTAATTATTACAGGTTTTCTTGATCACTTACACACTATAACCAGGCCTATTAACTGAACATGACAAACCATAAAGCCATCAAGCAAAAGATAAAACTAGCAACATCATTCCCTTGTTTCCACACATAAGTCAGAGTAATTTAAGTTTTTGTGAAAATCTCTACACACCTCAGGTCAGATACATAAAAGTGTGATGGAGGAGGCTTGTTCTGATACAGGTGCATTTAAAAAAATTAATATCTTGGAAAAGCTCCATATTTTTTGTGTAGTGGCACTTTCTTCAAACATTCAAAGAGTCAATCATGTGGCAGGAGCAAACCATGCTTATTTCTGATGCGTGTCCACAAATACATCATTTTACTCACATATCTGTTGACCTTAGGTTCCATTTATTTCAGTCCAAGATTTCCATATAGTACAACGGTGTCCAATTTTGGCTTAAACTTCGGCTTAAACCTAGTATTACCTTTGATGTTGATGAGAATCTCTCGTCCAACCCAAACCAGAGACAGGATGCTGTGGCAGTAGTCTACTCAGTTACATATTTTTACAGTACATTTACTTTTTTCCACTCCGGAGGTGGTTCTGGGGGGAAGTGCCATTATTCATCGCCGTAACCGTGTTTTATGATCGTGTTCTAAATTGACCTCACCAGTGTGTAGTGGCTGTTTTGTGTTGTGTATCTGATGCTTTTCTGTGATGTGTGAAGGCAAAGTTCAGCGTAGATGTAGGAGTGCACAGCTTTTAATGCAGAGTGTGGTTTTGACATGACATTTTGAAGTTTGTGAAGATGCGTGTGCAGTTCTCCATTTGTGTATAGAGTTTTGGGAAATGGACACCATTTCCAGGTTAGTGTCTTATTTTGTTGGTCCGAGTTTTGGGTCTTGGCAGAGCCCTGTACTCAGTTCATGCTCAGTGTTCATATCTCATTAACGCTTTACACAACTTTTATATGCTATGTTCTCTTTATCATATGTTTAGTTTTGTTTTGTTGTTCTTATGTTGTTGCATGTTTCATATTATTTCCATCATGTTGCAGATTTTATGTAGCTCTTGTCATGCCTCAGACTGTTGTTTTCATTTTGAACAGTGGTTGTAGCTCTTTTCCACGTGTTGTAAACATTTAATACTTGATTACATAATCAAACAAATAATCCCATGCATACTTTGAACTGAACAAACCTGAATTGAAACCAGAGAAATTACAGATATTTGTGTTCAAGGCTGGCAAAAAAGGAACAAGTCCTCAAGAAATAGATACAGAAAGACTCCAAAGTACAGTAAGAATGTGTTTGTACTTTATTACTTCCAACCTGTTTGTGACCATGCCAGCTGTACCGCCTTGTCTGAAAGGAGAAAATAGATTGTTAAAAAACGCACATATAGCAGCAGTTCGTCATACTGTCAAAACATACAGTGCATAATAAAGCAAATGACAGATTGGATCTTCATCTCTCAGGGCCAAGCTGGCAAACTATATATCAGTGAAGTAATACTCAGTTATATTGTGCCATTACCATCTGCTGTATATGTAGCCTTACAGTGGAACTGTCATGGCAGTAAAGAATGTACTGAGGGAAATAGATAGGACGTCCTAGATAAATGAAGCCTGGCGATCCTGACTGTAGCAGCAGTTCAGACACAGAGCTGCCCTTTTGGCCCCTTTCCTCGGGATTTCAGGTCATGGCTTATTATGTAAGCATGATCTTTTTTTAAAATTGTAATAGTAGAATAAAACTCCCACTTGAAAGAAATTGCTGTTACTGCTACTAACATGCTTGTTAACGTTGTTTCTCACTCTCATGACTGAGGTTGTTTCAGGATTACTGTGTTTTCCGGATTACACGTCATGGTTTTTTTGCCTAGTCTGGCTAGGGGAGTGGCAAATGCACCAGAGCGACTTGTATATTAATTATTTCGAGTATTGGTTGTTTGTCGCACTGACAGCCACTAGACGTCGCTCTAGGCTTGTGCACCTGCATCTGCCGCATCTGCATTACTGACTATTTAAAATGTAGACGTCCCCGGTAACAACCGTACCTGCCGTCAGCTGAACACCCAACGTGTTAATGTAAATGTAAATAGCCAAAATGACAATGCTCTCACATTTTGGAGAGGTACATAAAACAGCACAGCGACGGAAATTGTTTTTCAGTTCACATAACCTCAAAACTTTAAATGGTAACAGCGTAATTAAAAAAGTAAACTATATCAGCCGGTACCAGCTGACAAATTCGAACAAAGACCGTTCATACCGTTGAAACAGGCAGTAACATCAGTCAGTTAGTCAGACTAAACAGAACCTTTGCTAGTATGACAAAAGTAACAGTATGGTTACGCTTCTTCGTGACAAAGTCAGATGACATCATCAGTCAGGGACGGTGACGGTAACGGTGAGGCCTTCTAACCACTAGCATCAAATTACAAATGAAAACTAATCTATTTTTGTTACCATCAGTATGCTAGCTTGAACAAACTAGTGGCGCCAATAGGCCATTTATGGTCACATGGTTCTGATGTTGCTTGAGATTCAGACAAAGGGCAAGAAAATGTAAATGAAATAATATGATGAAAAAGATATGAGTAAGCAATTATTCTCCTAGAGACGCATGTTCCAGAGCGCGACAAGGTGTTCACATTCTTTTGAGGGCTATTCCCTATATTTATAGGTTAAAGTGACTCTAAACTAGAAAAAGAAACAAAAAACATGAGTGCATTGATTGTTCAGTCACCCTTAAAGGTTTAATCTCTAATCTTAGTGGTGTAACTGTGAGGTTGCTGCTTTTCGTCCAGCGCTTGGTGAAATGTCCCTGTCCATGACATGGCAGCATGGTTAACAAATCAACAAACTGACTTACTTTGTCCAGCTGAAAGTGGCAGCTCTTTCCTCCAACCATCATCAGTACAGAAAATCTGGCACTTCCTTAAATGATATGTAGTATCTTAAATAACCTGTAATACATACATCATACAGTATAATTAGTCTAAATCATACAACAGGTGATTTTTAAAGAAACGGATTATCATTTCATGGAGCTCAAAACATAGTCATAAAGAGTGTATTTGATTTCTGCAGTTAAAACCATGTTAATTCTACACACCTGACCTTTAAGAGTCACAACTTTATTCACAGCTAGTCTTTGTAAAGGTCACACATTTATGACACACAGTGAGTCACACATGTTTATGAATTGGAACTACATTTTCTAACATCCTGATGGTGTGAAAAGTTCTAACATTTCAAGAAAGTTGAGCCAGTGAGCCACAGGCGTGTGGAACATCTTCAAATCAATGAGGTTTAATATCACGTCAAGGTTTAAGAAGAGCATCCCTAGTGTTTCTGAAGGAAAGGTGGCAAAGGCTGAGGCTGACTGTATTGGCAAATAATGAAACAATTTAAGTATAATACTTACCAGATAAAGGATAATTTAAATATTTTATAACCTTCAGTTCATAGTGTCACTAACCGATTCAGATAATCTGGTGAATTCTCTGGACAAGGAGGAAACCTAATAGTTCTAAAAGCCCTCAGATGGCACTGTATGAAAAACAGACAGGACCCTCTAGTCCAGTGGTCCTCATCTGGTCTGGCTTCAGGACCCACCATCACCCCTTAAAGACAAGCCATGACCCAAAACCAGGGAAAATGTTCAACTCCTCAAATTCATTGAAAGATCATTCAGTTTGACTCTGAGGCAGTAGAATGGAATATCACAGAACGTCAACACAAAAAACAAGTTTAATGATGAACCAAAACCACCAGTAAGTGGTGATGCTAGAGGGAAATATTCCCTTTTACTCTCAAGTAGCTGCATTTTAATTAAACCAAAGCTCTTTATGTCAGTAACTTCAGCCTGTTTTTTTAACAGACTCAACAGTGCTTTCATGTACAAACATGAAATAAAAAAGTCCAACTGCTGAGAAGTAGCTTCAGAAAGACTCAAAATATGTAGCTTTAGCTGAGAATCCTCACTCTGTGAATCTATGACAATGAACACAGCACTATGGGGGGAAAATCAGTAGTTTTTACCCACAAGCTGAAAATGAATTAAAGAAAAAGTGCAATTCAAAGGATTCAAGTACACAAAATTAACTTTTCTTCTGATGACCTCATCAAGAGTTAAATCGTGAAAAACACTGTGCTTTGAAGTAAATGAAGCAGCATGACTTCAACCGTAGCTGAAACACTGACATCATCGACCTGAGGTAAGAGGAATTAATGAAAGGTTACTGCCTTCGTCGCTTGGCAACATGATGCTTTTTACGTCTATCCAAAAAGGGGTCATGCATCCAGTCGTCAGATATATTTAATGCATTTCAGTCAAAATTTGAATTTCTTTTTAGAAATTATAGATGCTTTGTGCTCCGGACTAAAAAGTTAAGGGACCATCTGGCTTGTTATTAGTGTTCGTTAGTGGTCATTACTAGTGTACCACAGTATTATCGCCACATGGTGGCGCCTCCTTAATTTACTAAAGTTCATTGGTCACTTCCTGTCTTTGCTTTTTCACAGTAACGCGGTAGCATGTACTCGGTCGTGTGTACTCAGACTAAAGTAACCTGTGGTAAAGCTGGCATTTCTTTTGATATGGAATAAACAGGTACATTGTGGAGATCGGCGAGCTGTTGCTCCCTTTTTACTGTCCTACTGCACACGCTCCGTGGCTACTACTTCTCCACCCGCACATTATAATAGGAAGTATGAAGGCAGCATTACTCCCAAATAGTACGTATAGGTTTGGAGCAAACTATGTTCAGGTAAATGTCCTCTTTATTTTAATAAAACCACGTTCTGCACATATCTACATTATGGTTTCTTAGTAAGAGCCCAGGTGCTACACTGGCATCTTGGAGTCTTGATTTATCACCCATTGAACATGTTTGTTACACTAAGAAATGTAAAATGGGACAAAGGAGACTGCACATCTGAAATCCTATGTCAAACAAAAGTTGGGAAACTATTCCATGTTCAAATTCAAGTTACAGCAAGAAGACTCCCCAGTTTCTGAACACTGACAGAGAGCTGTTTGAAAAATGAGCAGACTCAACACAGTGGTAAACATGACCCCATCACAACTTTCCTGAAGCGTGTTACTGGTATCAGAATCAAGCTGAGAATGCAGTTTTCCAAAAACAGTTTCAGCATTTGATATGTCGGCTTATTTCACATTCTGTTGCTGTTTACATTTTACACAGCGGCTCGACGTTTGCGGAAACAGGGTTGCGTGTAAGATGAACATGGTGAACTTATTTGCCAGTCAGTGTGTGGGAAGGACTCACATTTATCACTGCACGGTGTCTGTTGAATCGTCCTCTTGACCTAAATACAGTTTGGATCCTAACATACAAAATGATCCGCTCCGGCTTCTTCCCACCGAGTGTAAATGAGCTTTACTCCGTGTCTCTGGAGGTTTTTCCACTGCCTCCTGCTCCACATGTAAACATCTGAAGGCTGTTTATTTGTGGGTAGCGGTGCTCCCCATCTCTCGAGGACCCGCCGACTCCCTGGTGGTGCCAGAGTGGAGGAAACGGGCTTTGTGTTTTAGGGAGCGGACCTCCTCTGCGGTGCTGTGGGAATGCCCAGTGTGGCTCGCAGTTTGTTTACATCAGACGAGCAGATCATCCCAGCGCCTGAAATGAAGGACTGGCAATAGAGATAGACACCGTGTTTATTTACTCACTGAAATTGGATCTTTTTGAGGTTAGATTAAAAAGTGCTCCAAGAAGAAGTGAACACGAGTACAGAGAATATTATTTATTTTCCAGGAAAGCTTTATTATAGTGCATCAACCACGAGTACAACCTTTATGATGTTTTGTATTTTCTTTAGTTCTGTGATGTTTTGCTCACTGTATTAACCGGGTTCATCCTGCTTAAAATGGTCCTTATTGTGACATGATGCACAGACATGTGGCTAAAGTTCACACTGTCAAACAATAAATTCATTATTTAACAAAATGTCAGTCATTATGTTAAAACAGTCTATTTACTGTTGCTTTGTCACAAGTAGATATAAAAACTCAATCAAATAGTAGAGAATTACTTATGTGCCTCTCTTTTATATATGTGCCTATCTTGCATACTAACTGAAATGGAAAAAAGCGGTAATTGTATGATAACGTGTACAAATCTTTTTTTTAATTTAAAGCAACACTTCTATGATTTTTAAACCCTAAGCAATAATTCTGAAATAACAATCCATCCATCCATCTTCTACCGCTTATCCGTGGGGTCGGGGGTCACGGGGGCAGCAGCTTGAGCAGGGAGTCCCAGACTTCCCTCTCCCCGGCTACATCACCCAGCTCATCTGGGGGGACCCCGAGGCAGTCCCAGGCCAGCCGAGAGACATAGTCCCTCCAGCGTGTCCAGGGCCTTCCCCAGGGCCTCCTCCCAGTGGGACATGCCCGGAACACCTCCCCAGGGAGGTGCCCAGGGGGCGCCCGAACCAGATGTCCAAGCCACCTCATCTGGTTCAGACGCAATAGATTCATTCATTTTATAAAATCATTTCATCAACATGAAACGTTACTGTCTGACTACTCATATTTCAGTCTTTGTGACAAAACCACAAAAAGCACAAACTTTAACACAACGTGAAAGTTTACCTGTTGTCTCCAATATTTCTAACCAACCAATTTTTTAACCAAATTCCGAACTGAATACACTACAACGAGGAGCCGAGGGAAACATCCGTCTCTAAATTAATACAGACACAATGAACATTCCCATTGAAAAAACATTATTTGTTGTATTTGCTGTACAGTATGTGACATGCTCTTATCTGTAATCCTGCACTCTTGTAGTAACGATAAAACCTGCACATTTCTTGTGAAACACAGCTGTGAATAAAGCCCACAGACTGTCCAGGCCACAGCACCCCCCCCCCCTCCCCCCCGGTGTGGGGGCCGCCTGAGGTGAGGACAACTGTAAGATTGTGGAGCTATCCAGCAGGAGTCGCGGTGCCTTTTGGTCCCTGTGGCCCACGGGCTGCTGGACCCCCGCTTGAGACGACTGCGTTCTTCTGGATTTTCTCAGTCGGACGAATGTGTGGGCAGAGGAACGGGGGCATGTGAACACAATGGATGTTTTCTCCCCTTTTTTGTTGGCTCATGAATATGTTATGTATTATTTTACTATAGCCCACAGTTGAGTTCCTCATTCCCTTTTAATGAATATCCTAACTTAATCAGTTACCAAACAAACAATAAAGAACCAACCAAATGGCAAGAAACGTAAGGATCATGCAGTGCTGAAGTGCATTTATGTCCACCCTGCCTCGAGCATTTCAGTTGCTCAATCCTGGTCAGGTTGCCCCTTTTGCAGAATTCTTAAAGTTGCTATTTTCTCCAAAGCTGTGGTGCCTTTTTATTAGGGTTGGGTGTTTGACATGGGGAGTAGGCCTTTAGGATTGGTTGCGCAAAGGCATCGTGAGTTTGTCCCCAAAAGTGTGTTTTGAGACACAGGATTACTCATAATAATCAGTCATATAGGCATGTACAGTACATATACTGTATATGTATATTACATATACGCACAGCCTTACATACAGTACATGTTTTAACTGCCGGGGAAACCGGAGCCCACGGAGGAGAACATGCAAACGCCACAGAAAAAGGCTATGACACCCCCGGGATTTGAAGTCGAAACGTCTTTGTTAGTCCACAACCACATGTGGATGGGCTAATTCCCATCTACCCTCTGTTCCACAGCCAGGATGAAAACCACTTTGGTTCTCCTGCATGCACATGCTGAGGAACGTTATCGTATTAAAGAGGGGAAACACCTCCCCAGCGTCCCAATCCACTCAAATAAATTCCATCACAGTAAAAAGCCTTCAGAAAAGCAGAAAACTTACCTCATCGTCTCCCTTCCTCCCACCGGGGGAACGAGGTGGCTTTGGTTGGATGATGGGTGAGAGTTCTCATCCAACAACACTGTATCGACTGTGTTAAACAATGGGTTGTTGTTTGTAATAAAGCCAAGTTGCTTAATTTTGAGATTAGTTTTGTTTTTTCAGTGACTAGACTTTTAGGATAATTTCCATAAACTGATGTCAGTGTAATGTGTTTACACCATTCTTTTAGAAGTGGCTTCATCTACTTCTTTTACACAGTCTGTAATGACAAAATGTCTTAATTATTGCTTTCCGCACACTTTAACCTGCACCGCTCACACATTCACAGCGATGACGATGTGAGCATGTTTCCGTTACCGGGTATAGGTTTAATCATCCACGACCAGTGTCTCACAGACATTCATTCATTTCAATCATTCGTTCATTTTTATTTTCTTTTTGACCTCTCTCACGGGTAAAAAAGAAGCCAAAAACATGCCAAAATAAAAAACCATGTTGTACATTTATTTTTAATTTAGAAAAGCTGTGTTAAAAATTTTGCCAAATTTGACAGAATGTTTATATCTTCTATTTGGAGAAGACATTAACCTTTGGAACTTATAGACACTTGGGTTCACTCTGTAGTACCTTCTAATAAACTTTTTTTCCACACAGACATGTCTTCCTTACCAGTCAAAAGTTTGAGGCTGCCCCAGATTTTTGAATTTTCAGTGCATCCATAAAGTCTTTTTTACCATTTAAAAATGTTATTACGAAGGCCCCTGATGAGATGTATTAATCAGATTTGTTCTATTGTACTCAGTGGTTGTCAAAGTTTTTAATCACATTGCATTTGAATGTGCAGTTGAATCGTTGGTCTGTTTTTCTTCAGTGAGTGACTGAATATGTAGCACCACCGTGGTGATTCAAGGAGGGGGGCTGTTATATTGTTCATTTGAATTGTGACATCACTCATTTGTGTTCATTTTGTTGATTATCTTCTGCATTTTTGTTCTTTCTATCGATTATTTTGTTTATTTTATTTGTTATGGTCTCCATTTTTCTTCACGTTATTCATGATATTTGTCGTTCTGTCTAGTATTTGGTTCATTTTTGGCTCAGTTTCTTCATTACATTGCCTTCACTTACAGTACTGCCTATGAGCCAAAGGAAATGTCCAAATTTCCATAGGTGCAATAGTCAAGTGTTCCAGTACTTGTGTTTGTATCCTTTGCACTCTGATGGTTTCATTTGTTACTTTATAGATTTGTCCTGTAGTTCTGCCTTTAGCCCTGGTCGGTCCTCTGTGGTGGGTTTGTACACACAGGATTAGCCATTAGCCTTTAGTTTCCTCTTCTTTTTCCACCCCTGGGACCAAAGCATGTCACCGCTCACCTCACCGTCCATCCATCTGGCTGTCCAAGGCTCCTCTCCAGCAGCCGTCGGCTGCCGGTGAGATTAGCCGTGGTGCACTGGGCTCAGCAGGCTGCCCGCTGATGATAGTCAGTGGAGCTGCTTCAGACTCAGTGCAGATTGGAATGAGATTTGCTGTCACGGTGGCATAATAGAGTCAGCAGTGGGTGATGGGGACAGACGAGGCAGCATGTGCCAGGATTTTCCCAAGGAGAGAAGGGTCACTGAATTGAAAATGTCTGGGCACAGCCAAAAAGCAATCCAAATTTTTAATATCAGATGGCAACGACATAAATGAAGCCAATCTGTGTTTCAGAGATTCCCTCAGTTTGTCTGTGCACATGCAGTACATCGCAACTTTCCACAAAAGCTGAGCCACTGTGTAAAATGGAAATGGAAATGTTTATGATTTAAATCAGCAGAAAATTTAAGGAGATAAACAAACATTAACAAAAAGCAAATAATATACTGTATTTTTTAGACCATAAGCCGCACTTAAAATCCTTTAATTTTCTCAAAAATCGACAGTGCGCCTAATGTATGGATTAATTCTGGTTGTGCTTTCTGACCTGGAACTGATTTTATGTGGTACACTCAAAATGTTTTTGGTAAGTTACGGAGCCGCACCACTTGTAGGAGCATTACGGTAATCAGGAGCCTTGAGGAGTGACGCGTACCACAGTACGTATGCTTACCGGTACGAAGCGACACAGACACAGGCCCACAAAGTGGACCCCAAGCCCAAGCCCACCGGCCACGCAGCAAAACATGGGAACGGAGCAGCCGCAAAAGAATCAACAAACCAACAGCACGGAAGCAGAGGAAGCAAGAAGACGACCACCGCAAAGACCAAACAGTGGCAAAGAGCCAACCCGGAGCCCGCCACCACCCCACGCGGACCAACCAACGAACTCCAACCGCCAGACACCGGTGCCAACAGACCACCCAAAGCCAAACCGCGGGCTGCGTGGGAGCACTGGACGACAGAATGTGAACACACATCCACCAACACAGGGAGGCGACGCCGGGCGAGCCACGCCACCACCCGCCAACGGATCACAGACGCACCCGCCCAAAGTCCCGTCTGAGCCCCCACGAAAGCCGGAACCACCACCGAACAGCCAAGCAACAGCAAGGAGGCCGATTCGGACAACGACGAGAACCACCCGATGCTAAAACCACCCAGCCGCCGAACCCGGACACCGAAGACGACGAACCTGACAGATCTGCGGGAGAGGGACGAACCCAAAATGTGAATGTGTTACAACTGAACAGTGGTGAGAGCTGGTGTGAATGAGTTGAATAGAGTTTGACTTATCTAACTTTTGCGTCGCTTAATGCACGTTATAATCCGCTGCACCTTATGCATGGAAAAAGATCATAAACAGATAACTTGATATTGCGCCTTATGGTCCGAAAAATACGGTACAGTAAGTGATGATCCAAACTGAGGAGAAGAACAAAAGGAATAGACATTAACAAAATAATGAAGAAAATAGAAATTAACTAAAAAATGAATAAAATGATGAACATAATACATACTGTAAATGAAACAAAAATTAATTTAAAAAAACCCAAATTAGACAAGTTAACATTTTTGTAATAGACAGGCATGAGTGCAGGTGTGACTTTAACATCACAGAAGAACTCAAGGAAATAAATATACGGAAGAAATCAGCTCAGATGTTTGCAGCAATTAAAACCAAAAAATTCAAATGCAATACTTTTTCAGGACTTTTAAGGAAAATTTAATTTAAACAGATATATTGTATCACTCTTTAATAAGTTAAATAAATGTACACACATCCCCAGTGTTTGTCATGTTTGATCCTAGGAGGCATGTTGTCTGGGGCAGTTCGCCCCTGGTAGGGTCTCCCAACCAAATTGGTCCTAGGTAACAGGTAGCCTAAGAGTGATTAAGAACACCCTTATGACTACGCTTTCCTGTGGGCCCATGACCTGCAGGAAGGGTCGTAAAGGTCTGGTGCACCCGGGCCCCCAAAGGCGGGGGCCCGGGTGTTCTAATACCCAGTTGTCAAAACTAGCACCAACTGGGTTGAAACCCTGGGTCAGACCTAGGACATCCTGGAGGGTTCATGTCTCTCGGCTAGCCTTGGAACACCTGGGGGTCCCCCCAAAGGAGCTGGAGGAGGCCAGGATAGGCGGAAAATAATGGATGGATTGATAGATAGATAATGGAGCCTTTAGACACATGTTGAATTAGAAAATGACTTACTTCAGTTTTACTTGTTTTTAGGATAACTGTCATACAGGATGAAAAAAACACATTTTATCCTAAATATCAGGCCATATTGTTTCCTCCTCACATTAGATAAATGTATTAATCCTCTGCGGACCAAACAGAATGCTGTGGCAGGCCGGATGTGGCCTGCGGGCCACCAGCTGATGATCATTATGCTATAATGATTCTTGTCTTTGTATCCTCTGTAAACCCAACAGGTCCAGGACTTGTTCAGCTAAAAGGACCACTCGACAAACTAACACATACAGCATGAGTGTTCCACTGGCGGAGACAGAAAACAAGGATGTTTGCTACTCCGTGCCAGCTCATTTCTGTATGTTCTTCACATTTCGCGACGGCTTGAAGAGTAAATATGCCAAGGTTAGAGAAGCCTAGCTGCCAGTCTGAACTGAGAGGGAAATTAATTGAATTTCCAACGAGCATGCTAAAATGAGATATGGATAGGAAATTCAAAAATCCTCGCACGGCTCTGGTATAAGGACAAATAATAGAGTAATAGAGGGGCAGAGACAGTCAAAAAGAAAACACAGTCCAAATGAGGGCCATGTGTTGTATATTCCGATGCCTCGGTGGTGCTGGCTGTCGCATTCAAGATTAAAGACGGGATATTAGGCAGATATAAAAGGCATGAATGATTTTGTGTGATTGACTAAAATGAAATCGGTTTTCTGTACATCGTAATAGGCAGAGAGTGCTGAGGGCAAAAACTTTGTCATTTCGCGTGAGAAACATAAAGTATAAAAGTTGTCCTTTTCGGGGAGGGGAGCTGCATTACTTTGTGCCTGTTTCATTTGAGGTCCAATGTGATGGGCTCCAGGCTACAGTCAGCCTATTTCTGGATTAGAACTGTAATCTTGTTCAATTCAATTTTATTTGTATAGAGCCAATCATAACTGCTCGTTATCTCTAGGCGCTTCACAATTTGAGGCTGCGACCTCATGACTATACAGGCAAACAATCATTCACATTCACAACTACGGACAATTTAGAGAAGCCAATTCACCGAGTGCATGGTTTTGGTTGTGGGAGGAAGTCGGAGAACCCATGCAGAAAGGCCCTGCCGCCCAGCGTTGGGATCGAACCCGGGACCACAGCACATCCAGTGATGGGTGAACATTCTGTCACACGCATGATGAAGTCGGGCCACAGTTGGACATAAGAATGTGATCTTAGTCTGTTTTGCCTGGTGACATAAAGGTTGAATAAAATGACAAAATACCAAAGATCCAGGACCAAAGTATACACTGCATGTTTTAAATCTTTTTACATTTCTCACAACTATCACCCTGTATTTGCCTCATTTGCTGAAAAATGACAGAAGCAATACAGGCCGAGCATTTTCAGAAACTTCTGCGACTACTTTTGCGCACATTTCCAGAAGTGTGTGTGGGTGTCGTTATAGGTGACAGCATTGAAAGGCATTCAGACGAGAGAGGAACAGAAGGCACTGTCTAATCCTCTCAAAGCTAGAAGAGATGGCGCTTTAAAGCCCCGAGTCCTACTTTTAATCCATTCTGAAAGGCTATGACCCAGTCAGGGACCTTCACAGATTCATCATTGCCACACAGGTACCGCACGCTGCCACTAGCTGGCATTTTGTGTGAGTGGATCAGAAAGTCATTGTTGTGATTTTTGCCTGTTCATTTGAAGCACAGGCATTTTAGGCTTTAATAGTCTGGCCGGGTGCGTTTGTAACAAATGAATGTGCTGGTGTTTTCTGTCGATAGACAAATAAAAGCAGGCCGCGGTGACGGCTGCCTGAAGAGCTGACATTTGTCGAATGAAGTGAGTGCATGGCCACTATGTGAGAAATGCATTAGCCACTGTTGGTCAGTCAGCTAGTCATTCCGCTCATTCAGCCACATTTATTTCTCTAAATGTTCAACACAATGTATTTGACAAA
Organism: Pseudamia nigra; assembly: GCA_029823295.1. NCBI lineage: Eukaryota > Metazoa > Chordata > Actinopteri > Kurtiformes > Apogonidae > Pseudamia > Pseudamia nigra. The sequence continues at coordinate 5,048 of JAQQAE010003863.1, read as the reverse complement.
GCCACTCTCTTTCTGCTTGAGGGAAAACAGACTCAGCGTGAAACCTGATCTAATCACCACCCAAACAATACAAAACAGGACCTTCCACTATAGGACCTGATTGCTTCCAAACTTGTAATACTTATTTGGTAATGATATATTTAATGTTACGTTAATGATCAAGATTTAATGTGGCCTTTGATGCTGGTTTCATCTTTTGTGTCTTTTGCCTTCTCAACAACTGTTGCCTAAACCATCAAACGTGACGATGAAACTGGCTGTCGTGAGGACCTTCCAAGGAAATGGAGATCAAGAGAAGTTTATTAGAGTTACCAGACTCAAAAAATATCAATTTACAGCGCCTTGGATAGTGTTTGATGGTTTTGTCAACTGTGTTTCGGATCATATTCAAAGTTCTTGAGATTCTTTGGACTAACTGACCTTGACCTTCATGTCTTAAAGAGCTTTACTTATTTTACCTACTGTTTCTTGCCTTAGTATGTATTTGTAAAGCAGGTGTAGTGGCACTAATAGGGCTTTTAACTTGACAAGACACACCTGTGATTTGAAAGTCATTCTGGGTGAATCTGAAGACAGAATGCAAAGTTGTCATCAAAACTACTGTACATCTTGCAACTTTGGACAATCCAAAATATAAAACATGTTCAGTTTTTTGTTTACTACATAATTCCATTATTGTACAGTTTGTATGTATATGAAAATAAAGACAAAAAACACTGAAGGAGCTGCGTCCAAACTTTTGTCTGGTAAAGAAATTAACACAGTGATCCACAAAAAGAACAATTAATGATATAAAAATAAACAAGGCTATTCAGAAATTGAACAAAACAATTCAGGGAACAGAATAACCAGAAATAAACCAAATAATCTAAAAAATGGACACAAATGTTCAATAAATGAACAAGAAAATCAACAAAATAGTAAAACCAATAATAATTAAACTCACAGTTTGCCTTCTCCGTCAGAGGTGATGTCACAGCCACCTCAGCCTCCCTTCACCCGGACGCTCTCGGCATGGTTCCCTCACACCTGCCCCTATGTCTCGGCTCATTTGCATAAGCCACACCCCGTCAATTCTGATTGGTCTGGCCAGACTCACTTGGAAAACCCACCAAACAATCAGAACGGGGCTCAGGGAAGGATCAAAACAGGATTTTTTTTTAGCCAAGGTTCAGAGAAGGGAAAAGAGACCAGTGAAAAATACAACACTGGGAGGGACTCTGAAACTTAAAACTGCATTTATATCACCTTTAAGGTCCGGAAACTTTAAATATTATGCCACAGGCCAGTAGTGCTGAGCCCAAGCCCAGTTGGGATGGAGAATGCAGAGTGTCGTGTCAGACAGGACATCTGACATAAAACCTTGGCCAAAATAATCTTTCCAATCTTAAAATCCAGTTACTGGAAGCAGATGATTTGCTGTGGTGACCCTTAAAGGGACCAACAGAAAGAAGAAGGTGGAGTTCATATTCCAATCACAGCAGGGAGGTTTAATCGTATCTATTCACACATGGTATCACAGTGATCAGATCTCATTCCCACACTCCATATTCAAATACACAAGCTCAAATAGCCTAAAGATAATGCGTTTGTCACACAGTGGAGTGAGCTTTAATTTCCTGCAGACATCGCGCTGTACGAATGAAGCTCCGACATAGAGGACATCCCATGAATATGCAGTCTTTCGCCGTAGCCCAGGACGCACTTGTTTTCACACTGCTAACAGACAACACATCCATCTACATGACAGACTGGTCAGCGGCAAAAAGAGTAAAGCATCTACGCAACAAGACGTTAGAAATCCGACAGGTTCATTTAGGTTGTAAAAGTGTCATCGCTTGGTCAGTGCTGCAAATATGAACTGCTTTATATCGCCCCAATCTTTAAATGTGACGTGGCGGGTCCTCTACAGGTCACAGTAGCATTAGCTTGTGTTTTGTATTTCCCTGCCAATGCCCACCACGCATTTTGATAGTGTCATTATTTCTATCACAGTCATTACTGCTCTGTGCTTGATTCATTTGGTCATTTGCGTCACCGGTACAAGCGCCCTTGGCTCACTTTTTGGAGGAGGTTGGCTTCTCATCAGCCTTATGGTTGACAAATGACTTTGTGAAAAGCGATATGGTCTCCTGCAGGAAAAAAAAAAGAATAGAAATTGAATCCCGGCTTCTGTCGGCAGTCTCATCTGTCATCTTTTCAATATTGATGTCCATTATGTTTATGGATTATTTGGCTGTCTTTTGTTCCCTGGCTCGTCTCGGCCTGTCGCATCGGCCACTTGGGGCAGTGTCCCGTTGATAATGTCACTTTGACTGATGGGTTTCATAGTTTAATTGTCAGCTCAGACTTCGTTTAATGGAGCTCCCCGCACAACTGAAAGATTACATCTAAGATATGTTCAAACTGTGTGTACTGGTTGTAGTGTGATACTGATACAATACAACTGTGCCATAGATTGTGTATCATCATCCCCAGGCCATTATCAGCTATTTGGCTCATGTTTATTGCTTCCTGTATCACCTTTCACATATCACATGTCCATTTACGGGATGCAAGCAGTTCTGGGTAAGATTTATCACACTTGCCGACACACAAATCTGGTTTTGCTGACATTGTACAATAATTCTGCACAGAGTAACACACTCAGTGTAAACACCTAGCTAAGATATCCATACAGGTAATCCTTCATGCTTATAAAGTCAAGTGTGGCTGGGTTTGTGTCCTTGCCTGTTTCATTGTTACGGTCCTTCTGGAACTGTAGTGTTGTTGCCATATGGACAGTACATCGTTTAGGTTTTTCTTTGTAACTGTGCACGCCACACAGTTCCAATGTTTTTTTTAAGCCATTTCTCCAAAAGTTAAAGTTTATAGAATGATTCAAGCAAGTCTGGAGTACAATGTCACGAAGAAAAATCTTCACCTTAAACACACTGTCAGTCAACTGTCAGGTTTGAATCCATTGACGGTAGGTATTGTGTTGTGCGCACTAGCCTGTTAAAACTGTTCCACATGGGTAGACGTTAGAAGAATGAGCATGAATGTTTACACACACAGCTGTAAAAATAGTGTGCAAAGCCGTACAAAAAAAATTGTTTGTTCTTACCAAAGTCTGTATAATGTTAGTAGATCTGCAAAAATGTAGCATTTAATTCAAATTGATGAGCTGACATTGAATTGTAGGTCTATACTTGTGCATCACACTTTGTCAATACAGGTAAATCTTGCAAATTGCTGTGATTTGTGTTCTTAAGGGAGCAAACTCTCATTCTTAAATCCCACAAAATATCTGTACAACAGAGTCCAGTTTTCAGATGTGTGGTGCTGATGCACAGCAGCTAACGGCTCCCGTAGCGTTCAGTCTGAAAGCAGAGGAGCTGAGAAGGAATGCAAAGCAGGTGGAGTTATGTGAGGATAGAGAATGGCAGGAAGATACGAGGGAGCCAGATGATGAGGGGGTTTGATTTTAGACTGTATCCATTGTTTGGGCAGAAAACCGGTGAAGCTGGATGATATAGAGGGTGCGATATGGCCAGTGGATTGGATTGCCACTGACGATATTTGGATTGATTTGGAAGTGATGGAGAAGTTTCCTGGGAGTACCAATGAGAATGGTTTTGCAGCGTGTGGCATGCAGGGTGATAATCTAAATAAGAAATAGTTGATCATGTCTGGTAAAAAAAAACAAAGAAGAAGAGAGACGAGGACATAAATCACTAGTTTCCTGTTGCATAGAAGTGCTTTATCACATGCACCGTAGGTCTCAAATTAAGCATTTCATGCGTAAAGTTAGAATGATGTTCACTCGCTGCCTGTCGTCGCTCAGGTTTGATTGGGTCTGGGTATTATCTGTGATTTCTCTGGATGTTTGGGATGAGCATCTCGAAACGGTCAACAAATTGCAACGCATTCAGTCCAAAATATTTTGTCCAGAGTGCTGGGGTGTAAAGTGTACATCGTTTGTTGAACATATTTCTGAGCAGTTATCACTTAAACATGAGATATTTAATGACTCTATGGGCCGGTTTCGCATCCATGGCTTAAATAAAACCAGTACAGTGGAACTCCGGGTAACGAACGCTTCTGGTAACAAAAAATCCAGGTAGCAAAGAAAAAAATCAGCCAAAATTTTGTTCCGGCTAACGGGAAAAATTTGGGTAACGCAAGAGTAACATGTGAAAGCTCCCGCAGGATATAATAGGCCGAATGCTAACCGCAAGTAGCTCGATGCCTCTGCTACAGAGCTGCTCCTTAACAGTGCTGTGACCTGGGTGTCAAGCTAACAACACTCCGATGTTGTTAGCTTGACACCAGCTAACAACACAGCCGGCATTAACACCACAACGCTGGACCCAGAGCTGCGGCCGTTATGAGCTAAAAACATTGTTGAGCAGGCTAACAACACAGCTCCAGCTGTATCCTTCCACTGTATCCTGTGGAAAAACCAGCCAATGGACATGACGCTGGAATGGATTAAATTCGTTAGCCGGAGTACCACTGTATTAAACTAATTCAGTGGCTTTCTGTGATCTTACTTTACCTCAGGTTAACTAGTTCTAGACTAATTAGTCTCAGGTTAATCCAGGACAATTCAGATCATCTTTTAGAAGCCTAATTGGTGCAAAGCAGAGGATACTCTGAAAACCTGGAGTGGAATTTTTCATATAATCTTTAGCAGTGTGTGTGTATGTGTGTGTGTGGAACTGGAGTTTGACCTCTGACCTAGAATGAACTTTAGTGACAGTGGCAGTGGCAGGACACTTGTAAAGGAAATTATTTCAAGTACCTTCTAAAGGAAATCAAACAGATGAGTCAACAACAAAAAAATCAAAAGTAAAATTCAAAATCAAAATTCCACTGCACAGTAAAATTTCCAGTGTAAATACAACACCTACAGAGTCAATTTTAACACGACCTCAGTGAACATATGGTCCCTATCTACACAGTGTTAAATTTACACTGAACATAGAGTTAAATTTCCAGAGTTAATCTTACTCTGTCAAGAGTTAATATTTTACACTACACTAATTAGTGTTAATCAAGTTTTA
>JAQQAE010003862.1:0-19567 GCA_029823295.1 Pseudamia nigra | reverse complement strand
AACATGTTCCAGAGCTACAAGGATATGCTACCGGGCCTGGCGGCAGTTAGAAAAATCCATAAATGGGCCGCATCACTCTATAAGCCGCAGGGTCGGCAATGTGTGAAAAAAGCCGCGGCTTGTAGTGTGAATTTTACGGTATGTGCAAAGAAAATGTCAGTGTAAAATGACTCCCATCTATTGAGTTGTACATTTTTTTTCTTCAGTAATGTAACTGAGTAAGAGTAAAAAGTATTCTGCAGAACAACTGCTCTCAGATGCACATTTTTTTTGGGGGGGGGGCTTCAATATTGTCTTAAATCAGAGTAATAGAAAATTGAAAAGGAGCTGAATTTCACCTATTTAATGTTACGGTACTACAGTCCACTGCTTTTACTTTACAGTGCTCAGTTTGTCAATATGTAAAACCATGCACCACGGCACTGGGATGTTTCTTATTTCCTGACCACTGAGGTTCTTTCTATTTATATTACCAAGAAGCACAAAATCCTAATGGAGCCTGTAAGTACCACTGAGTTCTCACAGAGTCGCTCATAAAAGATACATGAAGGTGATGGTGAACGTGAACTCAGCCACGCATAAAGCAGCACACTGCACAAACAACACACACTCACAGTGAACCCATTCATGACCCAGCGCTCAACCTGTCGTCACTTATTCAACAATATCAGCTGCTATAGTTACTAGGAAACTGTTATACTTCTTTTCTACAATCTTTCTTCTGTTTCATAAACTAGATTTCATTATTTTTAAAGCATATACAGCCAGGAAGAGTTGTAGTTATGGCAACAAGTTTTTCACTAGGAAAAGGAATTTGCAAATGATTTTTAAAATAAATGACGTTTTGACCCTGCAATGACTGGTAATTTAAATATGGTCATTTAGATAAGGGTAATAATATAAGCAGCACATTCATTGTAATTAATAGTGCAGTATGTCCTGAACCAGGAAAATGTAAAAATACATGATGTTAAACTGTCAAATATCATGATGACTTGGCGAAAACTTTCTTGATTATTTTCTTGATTTTTGCCTATTTTGCTCCCTATTCTGTTGACATCTTGTTAATTATTTGAGCTAATTGACCTAATATTTGATTTTGTTAATTTTTGCATTAATTTTGGTCATTTTGTTACTGAATTTGCACATTTTTATTCATTTTTTTAAATATTTTTTGCTCATATTTGCTCCTTTTGTTGTTTAGTGTGTTCATTTTGATCATTTACTTGATTTGTGGGTTTATTAGTTTTTCCTTTGATGATATGATATCAATATGATTACTCTACCCTGTCATTTTAGACTGGAACAAAGTCAGCATGTGTGCCAAATGTAACTGAGTAGAAGTACCTTTTTTCATCACAAATGTAACTGAGTACAAGCAAAAAGTACTCTGCAAAACAAAATTACAGTGGTACTGCACCACACAAACGCTTCCCCCCACTAAATATTTGCAGTACAAAAAATATTTTGTACGAAAAACTTCAAAATACAAAAAATTGCGTCCCGCCGACCGAAAAAAGCATGACAGAGATAAACTCGGAAGTGAATTTCTTCTTCTTCTTCTTCTTCTTTTGGTTTTGATTGGCAGCCGACACCCGACTTAACAGGTGCATTACCGCCACCTACTGAACTGGAGTGTAGCACAGTAGATCAGCAGCCGGAAGTGAACTATTGCCCACCCACAAGTGATGTAAACAGTCAACACAATGACATGTGATATGGCCTAATGCTAACCGCTAGTAGTTCGATGTCCCTGCTACAGAGCTGCTCCTTAACAGTGCTGTGGCCTGGGTGACACTATCTGTTGTTTATAAACACTGCCAGTCCCCCCACCTTTCCTCTTACTGCTCTCTGCCACTGTCCAGTCGACACTGATGAAGGCGTTGTGTTGTTAGCTCCGTAGCTAATAACACAATAACACAAAACACTTGCTAACACTATGTTTCATGTCCCGGTCGAACGTCCCAGAAGTTAGGGTCATGCACTCTCAGTTCTAAGATCCCAGACGAGACCTCAATTGTTTTGAGTTTACCCTCCCAGTTAGCTTACAGTTTCTATGATTCCATTCCCGGACACCGATGCTGGGCCCAGCATCCAGTGAGCGGAGACACACAGCATCAGCCATGTCATAAGTCAAGGTAAGAAGACATTATACAGTAAAACATTTTCAGACGTAATTTCATGCATTCCTTTTTATATAATTAACATAACTTCCTTTTCATATAATAATAATGAATAAATGTGTGCATACAGGTGTGTAATATATACTGTACTTTATAAGGGAGTTTTCATGGGTCCCAGAATGGATTAATATTATATTTACATTTATTCCTATGGGGAAAACCCGCCCAGCTGTACGAAATTTTCACCATACGAGCGTCACACTGGAACGGATGAATTTCGTACAGCGAGGTACCACTGTTCTCTCACAAGTACATTAAAAAAATACTCAAGCACATGTAACTGTAAATGTACTTGATGACTACCCACCTCTGCCAATAATTCTACCGGAGCCAATGTCAATCAAAATGTTCTGTACTTTGCTCCACCTGTTACTCAACAAAACAAAATGACATGTAGGCACAGATGCATTGTATATGTGCATCTCCTATTAGTGAGGCTGATGCAATGCAAATCTCAATGTACTGGCAGCGATCCAATACATTAAATATAAATATGAACTACTGATAGAGCTCCATTCATCCCATAGCAGTGCAGCAAGATTCAACACAGTTTGATTCTGTAAAATGTGATGCAACCCAACATGATGCAATGCAAATGACTATGATGCAATTCCAAATGGTGAATATGTCCCGATTTTACTCCTTTGGTTCCTTATAGCAGCAAATCTTAAAAGAACTTTAAAAATTCCTGCAACTCAGTAAGCAGTCTGATTCTTGTCTTCAAAAGTCTCTAATTAAAAATAACTCAAAGAAGACATGATATAATGAATAATGTTGTGTTGTAGTCAGTCAGCAAACAACCAGCAAACACCAACTAACCTGGATATGTCATCTAATAATGTCAAGATGTCTGCCCGGTGCTAGTGAAAAGTGATTAAGTGACTAACACGTTTGATTACAGTCCCACATGTTACCTATAAATAAAATAAACCACAATAACATCATTCAGTGTTTAAAATCTGCTTTAAAAGCAGGCCTGGAGTTTGCCTTACGCCAGTCACTCTATCCTGTTCCGGCTGTACATTTGAGAGCAGGCTTTGTTGATGAGACACTGGTCACAGACAGCAGTGGAGAGGGGACTTTATTGCATTGATAACTATTAAATTGTTCAGATTTCTACATGCAGTACTTGGTTATGCATTATCAGCCGTATAGAATGATCCTAAATCAATGCACAGAATATGTAGATACACAGTTAATAAGACTATGATAAAATGATGGTTAAAGGACCCATACTAAAGTTTTATCTATAAAACTGATACTGTAAGTGTTTATTAAATGCATCTGTAAGAGTTGTGTCCAGAGTTGGGCAGTAGTCAGGTACTGTATATTATTTACTCCATTACATGTACTTGAGTAGTTTTTATCAAAAATCAAACTTCTGAGAGTAGTTGTTTTGCAAAATACTTTTCCCTCTTCTACCTAGTTGCATGTGGCCACAGCTCGGTGAATATGTGAGTTATTTTTACACTGACTTTTTGTTGAACATTCGCAATATGAACTAATGAACAAAAAGTAAATTAATAAAGTGAACAAATGAAGCAATAACATGATGGTACAATGTAAATAGTCTTGTACGTATCTAACCCCTTTTTACCCTAAGCCACTCAAAGCACTTTCCACTGCTTTCCATTCACATATTTGCTCATATGAGTACACACACACACACACACACAAACGCATTCACACACCAGTGACACTCACTTTGAGCAAAATGGGGTTCGGTGTCTTGCTCAAGAACACTTTGGTCTGTGGACATGAGAAGCCTTGGATCAAACCACTAACCTTCCAGTTCACCGACAACCTGCTCTACCTACTGAGTCACAGCCACCCTGATGAAGAAACGTTCAAAATAATCCCCAGAAATTAACCGAGAATGACCAAACTAATCAAATCATTTAAATCTTTAACACAATAAGCAACAAACTGAGCTAGAATTAACAAAGAATAATCAAAAAATGAACTAGTCAGGAAAGAGTAAAATAACAAAACCAAACGAATAATCAAGTGAAAAAAATACACAATAAACTTAAATTAATTAAATTAGCAAAACTGCACAAAATACTCAAGTAAATTAGCAAAAATGAAGACCATAATCAACAAACTGACCAAACAAACAACAAAGTCAGTAACAAAATGAGCAAAAATAAACAACTTAGCAACAACCACATCTTACAATAAATAAATTTAGATTTTTTTTTTTTTTTTTGCTTTGCTAACCTGCAAAAACCAGGAAGTCAGTCATTGACTGACTAGGAATGATGCCGTGAAGACAGGATTGGGTGCAGAAGCTGGATGCACATCAAGGATTAGCATCAGAACAGTCAATGAATTTAGTCAGTGGGAAACCCCCCCCCCCAATCCCACACCTTGCTAGCCTGTAGTCTGTTCCCAACTATGCTGTTCATTAGCTGAAATCATGCGTTGAACCAGGCCATCTCACCACAGTGTTGCATTTGCGCATCACATATAATTTGTACACAATGTGTCCTGTTCACATAAACACATTCATCCTGTAGTGGTGCTTTTATAGCAGTGTGTGCGCAGTTGATAGCTCCAGTTGCAGAAAGAAAACTGTGTCTCGTCACGAAATGCATTTTAATGCTGTTCACCTTCACAGTTTCATATCCCTGAGTGACATAATTCCATGACACAGCTGGCGTGGCTCAAATCAGGGTGGACTGGCACAGTCCTGATTGGTCTGCCAGCTTCCTCTGAAATGCACCTGTTGTTATGAACCTCGTGGTCAGTAGCTGTATGGTTATGAGCAGCCCACAGCTCCATCACATGCTCCAAGACCAGCCACAGCTCTGAGCACTTGGGCCTTTGCACATGAGGCTCAGGTGTCATGTAAAAAATATATCCAGGTTAGACACTCAAAATTAGTTCTTTTTCCAAATGGAGCCATTTCTGAATAAGACATGTGGGATATGTATGGGATAGTATTATTCGGGTTACTTGGAGATGTATACAACATATTTGGAAAATGAGTCTCATTAGTAGGTTCAGGTCAGCTGCATTAGAGACAAAGATCCTCTCTGGTACAGATGGATTCTCCAATATACAGTCCATAGTTCTGGTCAGAGGGAAAATGCACCTATTTTTTTCACAGCCATGTTATCAACAGGGTTTTAGATATTAACTAATATCTGAAACTTGAAAGTTTTCAAGACTGTGTTTAGATGGATGAATGGATGGATGGATGGATGGATGAGGGATGGCTGGATGGATAATGAATGATGGATGGATGAGGGATTGATGGATGGATGGATGGATGGGTGATGGATGATGGATGAATGGATGGATGATGGATGATGGATGGATAGATGGATGGATAAGGGATGATGGGTGGCTGGATGGATGGATGGATGGGTGGCTGATGGATGGATGGATGGATGGATGGATGGCGGATGGATGGATGGATGGATGGATGGATGGATGGATGGAAAAGGGATGATGGACGGACTCCCTTATTGCTACTGTAATTAAATGCAATGAAATTTGAGGCTCAAAGTAAAAACCAATACTGGGGACCCTAATTTGTGAACTTTAGAGTTTAAGAGTTTAGTTTGTTTTTAAAAAAGGTTATGATTAGATTAGAATAACAAACATGGCATTTGACAATGCATCTGAAATGGGAAACAACTACTTGACCAGTGCAGTGACATTCAAAACAACCCACTCACACTTTTTTAATCAGATCACTTGCATTGTGAACTTTAATGCTGATGCACCAATGGGACTCACTAATGAATAAACATGATTGTATTCGTCTGCCACATGCATTAATATCTACTTGTCAGTTGCTTTGGACAAAAATGTCAATGTGTGTAATGTGATCTACACTCACTCATGCACTCAAACATAAATGAATGCTTGTCTCCATCGGTTGGAGCCATGCAGCCGAGCCCTGACCTGAGCTGAAAGGTAACAGAACTGGAAACGTGGCCGACTGGAATCAAAAAGACACAATATTGATAAAGATACTCATTTCATACTGTATCTGTAAATACAGTGGTCAACATAAGCAGCATAATCATAAACTACGTATGGCCTCATTGTTGTAAATATGTCCAGAGTGATGATGACATTTACACTTGACACTTTTCTCTCTGTGTCTGAGTTTTGTGTAAGAAATGAGAAATCTGCCCTGATCGATTTAAACACATCTGTTTAGCAGCAGACTCACTCTCATCTCTCTCAAAGCAATTACATGATCAAAGACAGGGTGCGCAATCAATGTCCAAGGTAATTGGTCCTACCTGCCATACAACCCTGTTAGAAAACTATTACAGCTCTAGCTATTCTAGTCACCTCGGCAGCAGCTGTCCAATCACATCAGGCTGAGGGTCTCCAGGTGCTTCACCCCCACAGCCTCCGGTTTAGGATTTATCAACCAAAATCAGTGCAAAAGATGAGCCGGATTTAGAGCCAGCACCATCCATATGACTTATTGTATCTTGATTAAAGCAGATCGTAATTTCATCAGAAGTTTGAAACAGAGATTTTCTACCCAGCAAACACTGATGGAAGTCGACTGTGTGAGGCTGTTAGTGAGCCCATCTGCTCCAATATTGATCCCTGGCTGTGGAGAGGTATTTTTATGGCCAGCTCATTTTCATGCTACCTTCTACTTTTCTATTCTATCCATGCTAATATTTATGTTTTTGCAAAAGTCTGTAAGGATGTCTAAGAATGTCACAATCGTTTTTAACATCAGAAATAGCTCATTTTACCTCAGTATCGAGGTAAAATAGACAGTAATGCTTTGTCTTAAGGTCCTGGCAATAACACTTACTGTAACTAAAATATTGCTTTGTGTATATAAGTAAATGTTATTAATAGAAACATAATCACTTTTGTTAGATTAAAATAACCACTTATAAACTGCTAAATAATGTTCATTACAGGTGTATAAATTCAACATGGTTGTTAATAAAGGCATTTCAAACAGATGCTATTTATTTTTGCTTCATTAGTATCAGTAGTAGCTATTAGTAGTAGTATTAGTAGTGGCTGACCTATTTTACAGCAAGTTGATCTGCAACTATTTACCACAAAGAGAAATGAGCAAGATATGAAGAAAAAGTAACTAAATAAGAAGCTGAATTTTAAAAAAGAACAAAAATAGGGAGCTGAATAAATAACGTGATGAGGAATATAAACTCAAATGAAGAAAATGAATAAAAATGGACAAAAGTATAAAGAAAAATTAAGAAAAAAGGAACAAAGGAATAAAGACAATGAAAGAGTTTTTAAAAATCAAAAATGTGTGCAGACATGGTCAAAATAGGTAAAATGAACATAAATGATGAAAAATAAACAAAAAAACTATCACCATGTTGATATGAGGAATGAGGAAATATTCAAAACACAGGAAGCAAAATAATGAAAAATTGAGTAAAAAGTCTGAAAAATGAACAATGGAATGGAATGCTTTATATGTCACTTGTTTCCAACTGCAAGCAGCACAGAAAAAAATTAAATTACATTTCTCCTACTAAGGAGGAGAGGCCGCAGCAACTTGAGTCATGCCGCCCTTTGAACGGGGGAGAGAAAGGTGGGGATAATGCAATCGGAAAGGAGAGGAGAAAAAACAATTCCCAGAACTAAGCTGCAGGGGGAGCACAATTATGGGAACACAGAAAAAAACCTCAGCAGACATTTTGCATACAGTTGCATCACGACAATCATTTACAAAGCTTACAAAGGGCTTTGGTAATGTGTGTGTTTAATCAGAATGCATGTCCTTGGGTGCTTGTTTGTGATATAAGCCCGACGAGTCCTCGTGACCTGTCTGCGCATATCAGTTCGCACAAAGAAGATGAACAAAGTCGGAGGCATGTATGGTATGCAGGCATGCACTATCACAAAAAATATCAACAAAATGAGTGAACAAAATAAACAAAAACATTTTAAAATGTTGGCAAAAACAGTAAATGAATAAAAATTAACACCATAACTAAAAAATGAATGAAAATGAAGACAAATAATAATGAAAAAATGAACAAAATAATCATGGGTATGACATGAAGAAAAAATGAAGAAAATGAACAAAACAGTCAAAAAATAAACAAAATTTAGAAGTACACAATAATTGAGAAAATTGAGGAAAATTAAGAAAATTAAAAGCAAAATGAACAGAAAAAAAACCCAAGGACATGAATTCAAATTGATAAAGTAAGAAGAAAATAAACAAAACAAGAGCCAAATAATGAAGTAAATGAATGAAATTAGAAACAAAATTGACAAAAACAAACCAAAAAATACCATTATGGGACCCGTGGTTCTTATTTTTCTTTAATCCTAACCTGATCCTCCATGTGCTGTCAGTATAAAATTTAAATAAAAACATAAACAACTTCTCCTTGAATGTGATCTGGGTTTTTACAAAACCTGAAACCCAGAAGCAGACATCTCATTGTTAGAATAAATAAAATTACACTGGAAATCACAACGAGAAACCACCAGGGTTAATTTCTAATTTAGATGGGGGACCCCTTATGTTCAGAGGCAGCGGCATTTTGATTTGTGGCAGATAATGGATATTTGCTGCATGGATTTTCCCGTGCATTAGTACACAGCAGTGGAGCGGCCAAGTGTGAAAATTGTGATAAATCAAGTTCGACATGAAATGCAGCATTCATAAGACAGACATTTACAGCAGCACTTGTCTGGCGGTATTTGTGGCCTGTTATTAATTGTAATGTTGCAGTGTGATCCTTCACACCGGGGCTGAAGTCTTGAAACATCTTGCTGTAAAGGATCATTCTTTTCGCATGCAGTGCACACATCCTCATCATATGAAATGATTTTGAAAACTGTTGGGATTGTCTGTCGAACAGAGAGCCTAGGTGTAGCAAATCTGCCTTCATGGCAGGAGACAGTATGGGAATTCATTTTTTTAAGGCCTCATTGGGATTGCCGTTTCTTTTGATGTCATGTCACGTAAGGGCTTTTCAAGCGGGAAGTATGTTCCTTTGTAGAAGACAGCCTGGCCAGGCAGTGACAATTGCAGCTCCAATCAAACCCGATGCATAATTAAAAGTTCTAAGAGACCGGAGCAGGCAGTGTCAACGGAAAAACAGCAAAGACTGAAACCATTAACGTCTGAAAGAAGCCACGTTGTGATAACACTAGAAAAGTTGACTCTGCGTGCGTGAAAAGGGAAGTGTCTACATTTTTTGATCTGTCCTGCGATAAACACATTTGCAGATGAGGCTGTTTGTATGAATGGATTAATTCAGTGTTGTAAAAATATCACCTTGCTGGAATCTGGTAGTGTCAGCACCTGTGACAGGTTTAGGGAGGCTTTGAATTTATCTTGGAGACTCTGAAACTGTCTGTGCATGGATAAAATAGATTTGCATACAAGTAGTCGAGTAAAGTCACATTTTTATCAGCAGGATCAAAAATATATGACCTAACACACTGTGCAGGTGAAACAGATACAGTGTCTCCATAAACCAAGAAGTCATAAGGGGTGAAGTATTTATGCAGGCTAACTCAGGAATTACCATCATCTCAATTTCTGCAACAAAAAGCCAATGTATGAGCAGGAAATGTGCTTGATGCCTACAGGTAAAAAATCAAAAGGTAAATTTAGGAAGGTTCATTTTAACATCTAAAAACTATATCTAAAAGGCACGGATACTTGGTTGGCCGCAGTTTATACTGTAAATCCAAAAGACTTCATATACATCCACCAAGGAGACTACGTGGTTGTCAGCGTTAGTTTGTCTGTTTCTTTGTTCACAGATTACAAGATCACTCGAAATATTATGAAAAGATTTGGATGAACTCAATCCAATCTTTCCATATTAGTGCAACAAAACTGACATGAAAAAAAGAACTTACTAAAGAGAGGACCTCCTGGACCTGAGGCAGCAGAAATGTGAAGCTGAGCATCCAGTCCCACTGGATCTGAGGAGTTAATGGCAGAAGGTTCAGGTACAAGCCTTTTCAACCATCTATACTGATGGGTAACCTGAACTCACTACAGAACAGTGAATGAGTTGGAGGCACTGTTGAGGAGCCAGAGGGAGTTTTGAGAGGCTTGCCTTGTGTTTCTGTGAGACATTGCTGAACAGTGACTGCCTCAGACTCTCTGAAATGCCTGGACACACCATGTGTCAGTTGGCCAGAGATCCAAAAAAGAGTGGAAAGAGGAGCATCTGCAGTGGACGACTAACATCATTACACTGAAGACTGAGAAGACTGATTTGATCTTTCTTATCTACGTATAAGCTTGTCAGCTGAATTTCCCTAGAAGGAATGAATAAAGTTCTTTTAATTCCATTTAATCTAAACTGGATTAATTTTTCTCCAAGATCTTGTATTGATAGAGACAAAGACTCAGAGCACTGCATCTGCTAATCTCAAAGATTCTGATTGAAGATGATGATGTCTGCACTCTGTCATGGCCAGTCTATGTGCAAAAACGATTCTCTCAGAATGACTGTTTCACTTTTGAGCTCTGTGAATCCTGCCATGGCCATTTTGGAGTATGCCCAAGCTACCACAGGAGGCTTTTACCGATTTTTCAAAAAAATCTAGTTAAAAGGTGAGTTTTTTGGACTGGCATTGTAATGCAGTTCTGTTCAAAGACACAGTTATGGGCTGTGAGTGGAAAAGGAGCTGTCCATGGTACTGAAAATCTGTTCCTTTTAATCCCTAAAGATCCATCTGCAAGTTCTTCTGAGGGTGACGTGAAAGCAGCAGGAAAACAAGGTCTTAGTAAATGACTCTTTTCTTTATACTGTAGGTTTTATGACCACTTCATCAAACGATTCACTGATAAGTACTGTCTCACTAGGAATTACATGCAGAGATACAGCATTGTTCCATGTTTAATAATAAATGTGAGGATTCCAGACATTCTATCACAGTCGTCCACATTTTCATTTTAAAACAGCTTTTCCCAACAAAAGCAAAATCCGTCCACACAAGTGTTTTGGAATATAGTTGGGGTCAATATTATTAGCTCCTGTATGATTTTATTGTCTCAGGGTGCCAGATTTTTAACATACTGTAGCATTTCACACGTTGCTGATTTAATTTTGTACAAAGTTCATTTTATTTGCAAACAACAACAGAATTATTTTAGGAAAACAAAAATAATCAGGGTCAATATTATTAACCCCCAGAGGAACTGACCTTTTTATTCAGGCATAGCCATACTGTGTACTGGACAAAGTGACCATGACGTCACCCATTAGTTTCTGAACAGCTGTTTTGACCTCAATCGGGAAGCCACTTCCTGGATGGCATCTTGGAGCCAAAAACAGGATGCGACCATATTTGGACTAATGGCAGCGGACCTATTGGTGCGTCAGGGGTGTGAGGGGTCTCATGGGAATGTTAATACTAGCTGCTAGCTTTCTGACGTGGTAAAACTTCAGCAAGCATTGCCAAACAAAGTCATATTATGGTGTTGCTAGTGTAAACACTTACACTTGACTGCAGTCAAGTGTATCTCTGGCAAAACTATACCCATATTGATAAAATAGAAGATCAAAAGGTTTGACTCAGTCCAAAGTCACTGGTGAGTAGAGTTACCATAGCGACACATCAATCAAAGCCCAGGAAAGTGGTGATTTGTCAGATTATTTGCTGTAATACCTTAATAACATAGCCAACATTTAAAGATGGGCCACCAGATCACTTTTTAGAGTGTTCAAATAAAATGTTTGAAACCATAATGACTCATGACAAAAATGTATTTCCTTAGTATTTTCAGAGAGAAGTCCAGTGTATCTCTATGGGAGTCAGGGCTTCTTGGAGCCCACTGAACGGTTCCCTCATCAGCCTCACTGAACGGCCCTGGACATTGCCCACTGGGCATAGCACAAACTACCACACTTTTACTGAGTAATGGTCTAAGTGTGTGAACGGAAGTTAAAACTGAATATATGTCCAATATTCAGTTCAGTGAGGTTTCACTTGTAACAGTATCATGTCAAAAACTAAATAAATTAGTTTCCATCTGAGAAGAACAATTGTTGATGGACACAAAGCAAAAGAATGTATAAACATATAAAGTTATCAAAGTGTTTCCAATTATCCAGAACTGGAGTGAGAAGCAGGGGAAACATTAAGAAAAGATTCATATATTCATGGGGGGGCATTCAAATTCACCAGAAAGACAGATCAACGCATTGTCACAGGCAGTTATTTCTCAGATACTGTTATAGTCAATACCAGAGTACATGATAAAAAATTAAATTGAACAGCTTATCTGTTTTTGAAAATGTATGTAACTCAATATTCATATCACAGAAACAGCTGGTGGTCCTGTTTTGTTCACTGCCCAAAATCATCACATGACGGGGATGCAACAAATTAGGAAGCAGCATGTGTCATTTTCAAAAGCCTTGTTTCTGTCCATTAAATTCAAAGTAGCGTCAACAGCATTTCCAAAACTCTCTGTAGTCAGATAGTAAAATATCTTAGTTTGGACACTTGGGTTAAATGCAGCATAGCTGTATATAGCAACGTTGCATTTATATATCTAAACGTAGAGCTAAAGATACAGATACAGCTGATACACTGTACATGTACAGTAGATAGATATATATTTATGTGGATGTAGCTTAAAGCATAGAAATATGAAACAAAACACAACCCAAAATATTAGATAGAACAGCATTGGTTTTCCCACCAGTGTGTTTTCCACGTTTGTATCTTTTTGGAGTTGATCTCACCTTTGCGCCTCACTCCTGCAGAGAGTAGACCTTGTTTCCTCTGTTGTTTCATCATTTTAGACCAGCCTGCTGCAGCTTTGAACTTTAAAATGTCCAAAGCCTTATTGATATAAAGTTCTCCTTGCACCATCTCACAAAAGTATCTGGCATGCGCCTACAGAAACCTGTACCTTTGGCATCTGAGATCCTCTAGCAGGAAAGAATCTGTGGTAACATATGTATTGCTCAATGATTAATCGTCAAATGTGAATTAAAAACATCTTAAGTCTTATTCGGCAAGCTGGTCAAAAAACTCACCACTCTGTATTTCCACTGATGGTTCTTTGTCATTATTTTTTTATATTGTTAAAAGAAAGAATTGAAAACGGGATCAATTAACAAAAAAAGATGTGATTCATAGTTGTAACACATTTCTGCCTACATATGCAAATCTGTTGCTTGCCTTTACTGATCAGCATTGTTAATGTGTGTGGGATCAATCTGATTTCCTTCAGGATCAATATGTCCAAGGTGCATAGTTCATCAGGCATGAAAATGTAAGACCAGTAACTGTACATTTTAAAAGACACATCTTCAAATTTAAGATATGCTGTTAGAGTGTCCTGGGAATATAAATCGAATGGACATCTTTATATAATGAGTCTGTGTGGCAAACAGGATTGTAACACAAAGGCCCGACAACATTTATTGTCATCTTGTAGCTACTGGGAACAAGAGTCAAATGGTAAATAATGACTTCCATGTGTGTGTTTAACAGTGTGAAAGATGTGAGATGAGGAAGAGCCCCGGTGAGATGGGACATGTGTGAGGAAGCCTATTATCTTTGTGGGTCCATATATATATATATATGTGTGTGTGTGCGTGTGTGTGCGTGTGTTGGTATCTGCAGCTTTTTGCTTGATACTGAGGCCTGTTTCAGAGAATTATGTAATAACCCAATGCAATGTCATCAATCTTCACTTCATTATGTGGCTACATCACCACTGAGGCGGCTAAATACTCCACACCACTGTGCGGTCCTGAAAATGTAAATTCACACTAATTCACTCAGGAAGTTATTTTTCATTCTGCAAGTGCTAAAGATATTTAAGTTAAAGATTTATGAATAAGCACTAAATCACTAAAATGAACAAAAACTAGCAAAATAATCCACTGCACTAAAAATCAACCAAATAATCTATTTTAAAAAATGAATGAACATCAAGAAGAAAGTGATGAGAAATAAACAAATAATTCACAGAACTGAAAAAATAATCATAACGTCACCAAAAATCAACATACAAATAATCAGGAAAAAGCAGTAACAAGCAAAATCATTGAGAAATCAAAAAAGTAATCAATATCATAAACAAAAATGAAAGAAGATGTAAAGAACAATGAACAAAATTATCTAAAGATGAATGGAAATTGACAGTCATCAAGAAAATAAAGAAATAAGAACAAAGCAATTTAGAAATGAACATTAATGAAAAAATAGTAAAGAAAATGAACAAACATGAACAAAATAATCTAAAAAAAATGAAGGAAAATGAATGAAATAAGAATCAAAAATAGAATAAATACAAAAATAATTTGATCAGCAAAAAATGAATGAACATCAACAGAAATAATAAAATAATACACAAAATTGACAAAATAATCATAAAATGAATGACAATTAACACAATTTGAAGAACTAATAATAATAATGAATGAAATAATTAAGCAATGAAGAAAATTATCAATAAAATGAACAAGAAAAATGAACAAACTAAAACAAAATCTAAAAATGAATGTTCAGTTGAACAGCTGCTCAACAGGCAGCAAAGAATCATTTTAATCCACAAAGAGGTAAAGCAAACACCCTGACTTTTGCCTGTTGTTTGTCTTCCGTGTGTCTTGAGAGTGTGATAGATCTTCGACGTCTGTAAAGAACTAGCCCATCATGAGGAAATTTCGACCGCCTGTGCTCACAGCTGCATCACCTGCGACGCAAATACATTTATTTAGCAGAGAAAAGCTTGATGGTGATGGATTGCCTACATAGCAAGTGATGCTCAGGCCATTTCAACTGGTATTAAGCTATACTGGAGAAGTGAAATGATCTTGCAGCATTCGGCTTTCCCTGATAGATTTCATCTCAGCGGGGCACAGTCTGTTCCTCACTGTATGCTGCAGTGCATGAGCTGCTTCCACAGTTGATTAGTTCACCAACTTTATGCAGCCTTGCTTTGGGAAACTGCTATGTTCTTTTTTTTCTGAAAGGAGGTTATGCGTGGCATCTTGATTTAAAAATCCCACTTTAATAAGGTTAGAAAACTGTTTCTTTTCTCTTTTTGTTTTGCCAAAGTATTTTTAACTAGAGCATAGTTTTCAGCTCTCCTCTGTCTTCCGTAATTGCGTCTCGTGGGATTTCGGCCTCATTTGTTGTCCAGTGAAGAGGCAGAATATGTGAAACAAATCAGGGAGTGTTAAAGAAAAGACTGCTTTCACATTTTACACACTGTACTCTGATTGCAGCACATCCCCCTGATCAGTAATTGAAACAAGCTTGGAAAGTTTTGTTGTTTGATGTTGACTTGTTGAGTTCATGTCTCCATAAAAAAGGAGGCTGACTTAGCTATTCCAGCTTTGTACAGGTCATGGTTACCTGGAGGTTCAATTGGAAAAAACCTGTGGAAAGTCTAAGACAATGGATCCTAATATTTTTTCCTTGGAGATCCCCTACTTAGATTGTGGTACAGCTCACGCTCACAACAGAAGAAAGAGCAGTGTTTCCAGATTTCTAGTGACATTCATCTACTTTTTTCTCTTGTATCTTTGATTTTTCCTGGTTTACTTAACCTTTGCATGAGTGAAAGAAGGTATATACTGTATATATTTGCATTTATGAATGTATGTTGGTATGAAGAATAGGGTCAGGTATTTTTTCATCCTTTTAAAATGGTAGGTAAAAAAGTGCTTCAATCAATACTTTTAAAAGACAAAACTCTTAAAACAAAAAGTCATTAACAATTTAATTTGATAAAGAGAATGTAACGCAACTCCAGCAAATTAAATGTTCTTATCTGCGTAAACTGTGTTTGTGCTGTTGTCATTATCTCCCCACGTCCGGGGTCCAGGTAAACTGCAAACACAGCATTCCTGTGCTTTAGCTGCATGCTATCATCACATGCTTCATTACGTTTGAACACAATTCTGTTCAAACCCTTATTGCACGTGTTGGTGCTGCAGTCTGCCTTTTGCTGTCTTGGACAGTAGGTATTAGCTAAGCTAACTAGGCCAATTTCACCAGATTCTGAATGTATGTATTGTTTTTGTGTAAAGCTGTTAACAGACAAACATACCATTGTTGGTTAAAACATTTCTTAGCAGAGGATGAACATTTCTGCACAAGAAAATAATTATGAAATGATTGCAAGAAAAAAGATGAGCTACCTCAAATCAGACAGAATAACAGATTTAGTTTTCCCTTGCTACTTAAATGTCCAGTGCCATCTAGTGGTGGAAATGCAGATTACACCTAGCTGAATATTCCCCAACCCGACTGGTGACCACAAAAAACAGGAGTCCAAAGTTATAGCTGGTGCTGTCCAAAGCAGCAAATGCTTTGTTCACTCTGGGTTTTATGGCTAAGTGGATAATATCTGGTCCACAATCAGACTAAGAAGATGATGATAATACACTAAATGGAACCCACTGCACAATGGGAAAATTACAAGGCAAGGTCCATTCAGGGGTACCACAGTAACAGAGTGACATGGTAGACCCCCTCCCCCCCTCTGCAGAAAAACAGTTCATCCTAAGATAACAAAAACACTAAGATTCATATTTGCACGTCATCATACACCAGTGACAGCATAATCAGGTATACTGGATTATGTTACATTTCTGCAGGTGCAGTAGATCCTCCTTAATACACTCTAGACCTATTTTAATCTTTGCAAATTGACATATTCACAGCTGGTAACATGCACAAAATAATAGTTAATGTTAAATGCAATCCAAGTCATATATACACATTCATATACAGTATAAACAAAACTTGACCTCTGCATTTGATCCATCCTTAGGGAGCGGTGGGCAGCCACTGTGCAGCACATGGGGAACATTTGGGGGTTAAGGGTCTTGCTCGGGGGTCCACAGTGGTGATGATGATGACCTCCACCCAAATCTCCTGCTGGGGATTCAATCCTCCGGTCACAGGCTCGCCTCTCTAGCCTCTAGGCCACCATTGCTAAACTTGGAATCTGGAGTCAGTATCCGGTTTTTGTTCATGTTTTTCAGGTTTTCAATATTGGCTTTTTTCATGGGGACAAAACATATTTTGTTATATTGAGGGAAAGATACTGAATAGCTTTCCTTTCACAATGTTATCTACATGTAAGAAAGGATTTCCACTCTTGTACAACTACTACGCAACGGTGGGTCTATACAGCTTAAATTATTTGAAATCGTGTCATATCCCTCACAGCCTTTTTGTTATCCAGGAAGTGTGTTTATATGATTTGAGGTTACTTCTGACACCCTCATGACCTCACAGAAGACCAAGTGTTCTCTACTGTGGTTGTTGGGTGGTCCCTCGGGGTGCCGCACACCCCGGGTTGGGAACCTAGGTCTAGGATGAAAAGAGAAACTGGCTTTAAGAGTCTGAACTGCCTGACGGTGAGAAACAATATCCCTCCTCCTCTACTGGGCCAATCTCCTTAAGATATGAAATTTGCATATTAATTTTCTTGATGTTCTTTTATATGTGTGGCACCAACTGATAAGGACGTCTTGGTGACAGGCTGTGTATCCAATGCAGTGTGACTAGAGGAGATAGCAAAAATCAGTGCGCACAGCTGTGATTCCTCTGGTGGCCATAACACTGTAGAATTAAAATGACTTTTCTTCCCTCTCTCCAAAACACAGTGGAATATGTTCACCATACCAAGCCTATTAAGGTTAGCCATTGTTCATTGTTAATCTATAGGTGCACTCTGTTTCCGGTTTTACGTCGACTCCTGATAGTGGCATATCAAAATAATTCCAGATCCAAGCAGTTATGGAAAAATGGTCAAAATCAGTGGACACAGTGAAGGGAAAAGCGATTACTTCTAGCTTCAAAATGAAATATTATTTTTGAAAATGAACATGCATTACCATTTTTGCCACATTCTGTCACTACAACTTGGCAGAGCGCATACTGTATGTAACAAATTTATCACAAGACTTCAGATACTCGAAGCTGAACCTGGCAGTCTCTGTGAGAGAGAATTAATGAGCAAAAAGGAGGAAAAAGTGCTACACTTCTTACGATAAATTGCCGCACAGAACACAATTTTTTGGCCCACAAAATCAGCAATTTATTTTCATACTATGTTATTATAAATATTAACATGGGAGTAGGGGAAAAAGACTCTGAGTGGATAAAACATTATTCTAACAATATCCTAATGTGATCATCTGCACAGTCAGCATCTGAAAATATGAATAGAAATCAGAGTAATGAGGTGGAGAGCGAGTGCCAGGGAGCTGCATGTCTCGACAGCTGATTAATGACACCCGAACAGAATTGGATTTGAATATCAATGCCAGCCTATTGCTTAAACTGACATTAATTGCCACCTATTAGTTTGGCTCTGGACCCCTATATTTCAAAACAATCAGCGCCACTGAGAGATTAGAAGAGAGAAGGCCGGGAGTCCAAGTGAGTGCTCAGAGTTGGATCATCTGTCAGCTGGCAGTGTGTGGCAGGTTTCACAGTTATTGTGTGTGTGAGACAGTGAAACAATTATAATTTCTACCCACAAAGACCCCCTAGGTGGCCCCTAAAGGCTCTGATATAAATTACGCAGTGATGAGGAGGTTGGACAGAACAAACGGCAAACCGATGACGTTGCTTCTTTGAGTGTTTGCTGTATTTGAGATATTTCACTCAAATTGATTCATCTTTAATTGCACAGAGACAAAACTGTCACATTGGAATCACGTTGACTCATGCAGAACATATATATATGGTGAATCTGTCTTTATTCCCAGCAGTCTATAGAATTTTTAAATTGCAGTACAATGGTTTCCAAGCTTTTATTATGCCACCATCATTTCTAGAGACAGGTACAGTAGACAGAAACAGTACTCAAGTAAAAGTATTGTTACTTTATAATTCTAAGAAGTGAGTAAAGTACTCATAAACATCAGTAGTTGAGTACAGGTAAAAAATGTCTGAAGTAGTGGGTAACTTCATGACATGGAATTTATTACAAAAACAGATACTTATTTTGGTCATTTTTGTTCATTCCCATGGTTATTTTTGATCATTCTTTGTTGATTTTGTTAATTTTTTAACCTGTTTTCTCTTTTTGTTCATTCTTAATCCCTTTGTTGTTTTTTGTTCATTTTTGTTTCCTTTGTGTTTTTTTCAGTCATTTTTGATCTTTGATTTTTTTTCTCCAATTTCTTCATGACCTTGCTTATTTTTGTTTATTTTGTTGATTATTATGTATACAATACATAGTGTGGGTCCTTAGGCAAGACCCTTTGCGCTATAGCCTACCTCATACAATGGTGAGAGAGAAACAAATAAACGACATGCCGGCTCAGACGTCGCCCGGCCACACAAGGTCTGTGTCAGGTGCTGGGGAACCAGAGCACCTCGATGAAAAATGGGTTACTGGAACACGACGGAAATGGGCGAGATGCGAGAACATGGCTCTGTTG
>JAQQAE010003861.1:0-19568 GCA_029823295.1 Pseudamia nigra | reverse complement strand
GCAGAGGATAGGGTGAGATGGAGGCAGATGATTCGCTGTGGCGACTCCTGAAGGGAACAGCCCAAAGGAAAAGAAGAAGAAGATATGACCTACTTATGTTTGAGTAATAACATCAAGCCATCCAACCAACTTGTGTATCAAAAGCTGATGCATAAAAAAGATGCATGATTTCATTTCCACCAATAAAACCACAGACATGAGCATAATATATATATGCACAAAATCAAACAAGATGGCAAGTGCTACACAGGTAAACTAAACTACATGACTTACTTCAGGAACTCTGATTCATGTCAGTTTCTTTGGCCAACATCTAAACACATGCTTTATGTTGAAATAAAAGGATAAATGCTTTGCTGGTAGCCAGTTGGCTGTTTTTATCTAACGCCCATTGTACAGTTTGCTTACAGTGCATTTTCAGTGTATATTGTAAACAGGTTGTCCTTCAGGGAGGATGAAGCAGCAGCAGCAGTGGTCACTGATTCAAATGAAGCTTTAAACATGTAAAAAATTGTCCATTAAGTAATCGTCACCAAGCTCATGAGGAAACCTGATGATGGGTATTTAATACAATAGATGTCAAAGGTAACATGGTGTCTTCATAGTATTTTACATTGTTGATGTTGCAAAAAAATCTAACTAAACACAGAAACTGACCTACAGGAACACAATTTTATTTTATTTTTTTTAGCATTTTATGCAACCCTGAATCAGAAAAAAGTTGGAATGTGTGGAAATGTTTTATTCATATGTTTGCGTTTCAGGAATAATTGGTGAGCATCAGCTCATCTTTGATACTGAAGGATAAGGCCTTTCCTGGATGCACTTTCATACAAAATCACAACTGCAATCATCTGCTGATTGTCACCAAATGTCAAGTCACTTCAAAGCTTTTTCCTCTGACCCTGCACAGCAACAGCAGCCCATGAAGTTGCCCTTGTTCTCTTCCCCACCACCATATTGTTAAGTGACTGTTGATCCATGCATCCATGGTTAGAGAGTACAGATGGATAGATATTTATATACACATAGCTCGTGGCTGTGATGATTTATTACCAAAGAGAAAAATAACAATATTTAAAATATAACATGAGCAAATTTGTTCTTCAGTTAATATTAAATAACATTAAATATTATACATTGCAGAATAAACTAGAGGGCACTCAGTGAGTGCATACCTCTTCCAAGTCTGCTGTTC
Source organism: Pseudamia nigra (assembly GCA_029823295.1). Taxonomy (NCBI): domain Eukaryota; kingdom Metazoa; phylum Chordata; class Actinopteri; order Kurtiformes; family Apogonidae; genus Pseudamia; species Pseudamia nigra. The sequence goes on along the minus strand of JAQQAE010003861.1, from coordinate 18,370 downwards.
ACTAAAACTGCTCATTTTTGATCAGCCAAGGAGGTTATGTATTCATGGTGGTTTGTCTGGTTGTTAGCAGGATTACACAAAAACAAATGGACGGATTTTGATGAAATTTTCAACAGAGGTAGCCCTCGGGCCAAGGATGAATCCAATAGATAGTCGAGGTGATAGGTGCAAAATCTTTGATAATATTAGCAAAAATGTGAAAAATGGTCCTATTTCGCAATGTTAAAGAAAGTGAAAAAATGGTCCAGAATCTGCATCCTGATCTGGATCACCTCCAGTATCAACTACGTAGGTTCATCTTTGGCCCAGTGGCTACCTCTGGTGAAAATCTCATCAAAATCTTTCCAGTAGTTTTCACATAATCCTGCTAACAGACAAACAGACTAACCAACATGAATACATACAATACACAAGTGTAAGAAGCAGAGAGTAACACATTACATATTTTTACTTCATATGCCATAAAGTAATTTTATAGTTCTGGACCTTGATTTTTATTTTTCTTAAATCCTAATATTTTTATGTTAATGTACAACATTTGCATCTATTCATTTACTGCTTAATGAAACATTATAACGGCTATGATTGTATTTTATGTTGCTATAATGTTTTTTATACTGTTTTATGGTTATGGGATTTGTAGACAGCAGTGTGGTGCTGTCTACAAATCACCCCTGTCCTATCATTTTTTACAAAGTGTGGGCCCAAATGGCAGAAATGAATGTATACTTTGTAATGTTAAACAAGGTGACCAGACAAAAGGTAATCTTTATTATAAATAAAGTTTGATTGATTGATTGATATCTTGTCTTTGGGTCAGGGGTTAGGGAGTATCTGCAATGAGACTGTTTTCAATTTTGTGTATTTTCTATACTATCCCAACTTTTTCTGATTTTAGGTTTACACAATGTATTTATAAACCATAAAGTTGCTGCAGATATTTGTAGATAACACAACAATAAAACCAGTGAAAACAAAAATCACATCACAGAATCACTGATCACAAACACTTTCTGCTTCCTGATACTGCTGCGTCTAAAACAGCAATGTAAAAACACTGCATTTTAGAAACACTGACATATAATATATATCTTATAGAAATTGGAAGAAAACAAAAATCAGTCGCAAAACATAACAACAGCAGTAAATGTAAGAATGTAATTTATACCTGTAAGGAAAACCCTATGTTTGTCCAGAGTTTCTAGAGACGCAGGCTGTGAATAAATGACACCGTGGCCATTTGTAAACTCAGCAGGGTCCTTGAGACAGAGGTTGAATGTGAATAGCGAACGTAATAGATGATACCATCATGCAGAGGTGATGAGACAAGGGAACAAAGGAGGCAACGGAGAGGACAGAATGAGAAGAAATGGACATGAGCAGGAAAGATGAAAACCTGCTCTTGCAGCTACTGTCTTGTTGCATCAACGTCTGTTCACTGCATGGCTAACCAGGACAAATGGGTCAAATGTGTTCTGTCTCCTTCTACCTGCAGAGATGACAGTGCTCTGTGGAAACAGACAAGGGGCCCGGTGGAGGAGAGCCAAGTGCTGCTGTTACTGTCAGCAACACTGTGACAGATGCACACTGCAAGTCACCACAGAGGTCTGCTGCTGAGCCGCTACTACAACAGCTGATTCAACACTTTGCTCTGGAGACAGACTTTATTTACTACTGGTTGTGACACGTTTACAAAGTGCTCAGAGATTAATTTCTGTCACTTCTCTCTAAGTTATACATGTACTATTTAATTATAGCAGTGGCCACCTCGCCAAGGAAATACTGTGTGCTCTGCATTTCTTGTTGTTTTAGCAGTGCATTGTTGTCAGGTAAACATAAAGGATACTCTGCTGGGTAACGTGATGCAGCTTTTTCTTTTTCAGTGTGAAGGTCCTCTCTGTTCTAATTCAGCTTGTCACCTGCAGCATTTTTACAGCAAAGGATGAAAAACTTAAACTGTTTAGTCTGTCATTTACTGAAGAATACCAACTTAAACAAAAGCACCTTTGTAGCATTAACACTCATGTCTTTTTTCCAAAGAGACACGTTCTCTTAAGTAGCATTCACCTGATGAACAGACTGTGTTGTTCCCAAAAAATGGAAGACTATAATGCATGATGTCCTTAAATAGGTTTCAGCTTCAGTCTGGCAAAGACAAAGCATGAGCACATTTAGGTGGATAAATATAAAACCGCAAAAAGGCATCTTCTTTACAGTGTCCCACGCTGTTTTATTCAGTATGTTGCGGTTTACTCGGTCTCCTGAGCCCAGTATGTGGTCTCCTGTGAATTCAATCAATCGAACCACTGCCTGACAGCTCCTCTAAATATCTTCATTAGACTGAGCTCAACGGAAATGCTTTTCTTACTGCGCCTCATACAGATGCTATAAACAGACGGATGCAGAGAAATGACTCCTAACTGTTTTGAATTGCTACAGGTATTTCCACTGGCACTGGCACAACACACTGCTACGTACAGCTGCAACTGTGATGCTTTATTGCTATTTACATTTTAAACAACAGTGAAGGAAGAAAGCAAGGATTTAGATACTTACTGTACCACCTGCGGGACAGAACACCTGTGACAGTCCACTCAATATCTACTGTATCTTTTGAGTGTGACATGTCCCTGTTTCCTCATATTGTGGTTACAAAAAGTTTGAATTGTTTTCCATTATAGAAAAAGGGGCTGTAAATCTAATGTAGCTGTTTGTATCTGTTTTCAAAGAGACAGCTCTTTGGATTTTGGACTGTCCTTAAGACGTAATACCTACACGAAGATGCCATATTGTTTATAGATTTGCCAACACAAAAATAATACCGCAGCATGATGTAGGTCTTTCATGTCCATTTACACACTCACTATCAACGGTGTGTGGTTTTCCTTCTGACGACTGGACTGGAAAAACATTCGTTTTCTGTGGGCAGAAGGAAAACCACACACCTTGGATGCCATGACCTGGACGACTGAAAATCTTCACAGACAACCTCACTGTCAACCAGTGGTGGAAAAAATATTCAGATCTGTTACTCAAGTAAAAGTACTAATACTGTGAAAACACTCTGCTCAAAGTAAAAAGTCTGCATTCAAAATCTTAAAAGTATGTATTACATGCAAAATGTGGTAAAAAAAGAGAGAAAGCCATCACTGAGAAGTAAAATGGTAACTGTCAGTGTTGTACTATTAAGCAGTATATTATGGTGTTTTTATATCATATTTTTGCCGTGTTAATGTGTACGTGATATTATTAGTGTTGATCTTTAAAGCTGAGCATGTTTTATCATTATGAAGCACTTAACAGTTTAATGTACAAAGATGCATCATATTCTGTAAGATGTTCTTATGATTGTAGCCTCACTGTCATTTGAGGACCATGTGTCTCTAAAAGTCCATTTTTACATGAGCTCAGAAAAACAGACATTCTGTGTTGGGCCAATGTATCTTCTAGCCAATCCAAAATTATTTTGAGATTGTTTCATCAGCTTAACAAGGATTTTTCTAAAAAAAAAAATTCCTTGTCTACACGGAAACAAAAGTGGTATTTTTCTTTGTCCTTTTAAAAAAGTATTCCGTAAAGACGCCATTGTCTCAGGAAATGTGTGTGTGTGTCCACACGGGACCACTGAAAACGCTGGAGTATACGTGCCAGGCCTCCAAGTGGCACTGTAACGCTGCCACAGAAATACACCGAAACAGAGAAGAAGACGTGGCGCATGAGCATGTAGCTAATGTAAACAAACAGCTGTGTGTCACATGCTGTTCTTCATGCCCACTTGTTACTCACGGCGATTGTACGGGAGCAGCACGTTTTGCTGTTAAAGCCATAACAAGCTCAGTAGCTTCTGTAGCACAAACACAACACTGTAATCCACTGCTGTCGCTGTTGTTGGCTCGTTGTGAGCAGACTGTACCCCCTCTCTCTCTAGAATGTGGTTCCCCTTTATAACTTTTGGTAGGAAAGACAAATCTTCAAAGTATAACTCCCACTCCTCGTCTGCACCGTGTTCGGGGGATATTCTGTCAGGGATACCTACCTTGGCACCACACCGTGTTAGAACACGTTGGTTAAGGGAGAGGTGGGACTATGGAGTCATTGTTGTAAACATGGAAACGCAAGGGTGGCATTTTGAGATTTGTTCACTCTGGGATCCAGTTTCAAAATGAGCGTTTTGCAAAACGTCAGCTCCTTGTGGATGAAACAGCCATAAGCCATAAAGAACTTTTGCGGATACTCCTAAACTCATTTTTGTGTGGACCACCCCTCAAACATTCAAAATCAGCACATGTGGAGGCATGGGGTTTTCACTGGACAGAAAGCAGATGAAAACTGGATCTGAAAAGAAACTTCAGCTGTGAGTGTGTAGTGGAATAAAATGTGCCTAAAAATGTGGACCTAATGTACCGAATAAAACTGGCCTTTGAAATGTAGTGGAGTAGTTGTTTAAAGCATAATAAAACGAAATACTGAAATACCTCAATTATGTACTTAAAGTACTGTACTTGAGTTATATTCCACCGCTGGTATCAACCCACAATGTTTTATCACATACACCCTAGTGTACAACTTCTGTCTGCAGCCGCTCAGAAAATACACTTTAAGTACAGATTTGGAGTGGACTTTATGTTATGATTTGGCACTGAAAATGGTATGAATTCTTCTATAGTCTCAAAAATACATATAAGTGTAGTCTTTTACAAATATTTCATTTTATACCTTTCTTTGACCACTGTCTTTCCCAAACTTCCAGGACGTCTACACTGAGGTAGAATCAATGAGCTCCCTATTCATAGCCTTTTTCGAGTTGGGTAGTAACCGTAGATGTCCATGCTTCCACAGCTCTTCTTCATCAGTTACTGTATTATGTGGGTAGTGTTTTCAAGTTCTATTTGTCATGGTAGTCACAGAAAGCTGCACATTTCAGATCAGGTTAGGACACAACCCGCAGGTACTCTGACAGTGGGTAAACAACAGCAGCTTTTGACAGAACAGTCAGTCTTTCCACCAATAGGGTAAAAATAAATAACTGTGCGACAAAAGTAGGCAGGGTGTCCTTAGATGGAGCTCTCATCAGGCTGGAGGTCCAGCTGTGTGTGTTTCCTCTTCTCCAGGATCCTGTTCAGCTCCTCTGTGAAGGAGTGGTAGAGTGGCGACATGCCATCTGGGTCAGCTTGCCTTAGCAACACGTAGCTGTTCCCGTTCATCTTCCGCAGGACACTGGGCAGTGTGGCTGACAACCCATTGGCGTAGTCCATGTTGGGCAATGGAGGCGGGTTAGGAAGAGGAGGAGCTGGGGGAGGTGTTTTGTCAGGTGAGAACTCGTCATCACCTGGAATTATCTGGAGGAAGCTGTCACCCAGGTCGTCAAATGTCGGCACTGAGATAGAACGTCGACCATGGCGGCTATTGTAGTGACTTGAGATGGTCTTAAGTTCAAGATGGGAGCTCCTTTTTCTCTCAGGTTCCCCCAGGACCTGTAGCCCTTGATGGGAGTACTTTCGGCTTCTAGTTGTCCGTCTGGTACAGAAGCTCATGTAAAGCAGCACTACAGTCAGCACCAGGCAGAGCCCTCCGAGAACAGCCACCAAAGAGATGTACACGGCTTCCATGTGTCTGTATGCCTGGTACTCCGGTCCTGGAGGGATTGGAGCAGGGGGTGAGGGTAGGGGCTGCTCAGTGGGGGTTGCAGTCGAGAAGTCGGTTGGACTAGAGATGGTAGTGGGCTCCGTTGTAAAAGTAGGTTCGAGTGGAAAATATGGGTCTGAGTGCACCCTGACTGTGTACAGATAAACCAGCACTGAGACAGAGTTTTCGACAGCAAAGCAGCGGTAAGACCCACTCTGCTGAGCACGAGCTCCAATTATGAGAAGGCCATCTGTGCCTATGCGGTAGCCTGAATTCAGGCCATATCCCTGGAGCTCTTTGCCATTGAGGGTCCAGCGTGGAGTCGCCAGGTTGGAGCGTAATTCACACTGAAGAAGCACATCATCACCTGACAAAACGGAACGTCTCCGGTGGACGACTGAAAGAAAAAAAACACATTAGCATGTTAATGAAAGGTCTTGGAGGGTCATCCCCAAAGAAAATTTGACCATTTGCATTCTGGTAACTTTTTAATGCACCAGTTTTGAGAATATCTCCAAAGAGGTTAATGATAAACGAACTGAATTTAATGATGTTTCCATGGAATGTCAGACATGCCACATGCAACAGAGTATTAGATTTTGGCAGTGACAGAAAATCACCATGTGGATGCTGGGTTTTTGTAAACTTTACAGTTGATTTGAAGTGAGTTGTTGGAATGAATCAGTATAAATGACTAAATGACTCCATCTGGTGTCTGTCAGAGAAACAGCAGTTTTGATTACTATATTGCTCACAGGGGTGATGACATTATGAGGAAAAGGTTAGTAGTTCAGGATTTCTGCACACGCACATATCTGCTTTTTGGGATGGCATTTTCAAATATTTACTGAAAACTAGAGTAGGTTTATGACACATTTTTGACCATTCCTGATTGCAGAAAAACACCAATAAATTGATTAGAATGAGACCTCGTGGTGGATAATTGTATGGGATGAATCGTCTGCATCACTCTCAAAATGTAAAACTACTATGTTTGGTTCAGAAGCATTGCGGTAGTACATATGCAACTAGATTTCACTCTGTTGGATGCTCACTCTGTTGGATGCGTTGAGCACTATAAAGAGAAGTGAAAGGTTGAGTAGCCTGACAACAAAAATGCAATAGGATGGAGAGATGGAAAAGAAAGAGATGCAAGGTCACCCAGGTTACAGTTTCAAAGTGGAGGTGAGCATCACTTTTCATCACAACTCATAAGCTTCTTTAAACGTACCAAGGCCTGCAATGCAGCCATTGTGACCACCTGACCTCTAGCAAGAGAGGAGCTGATTAAAACATGTACTCAGGGAGCTGGGGGATGGGTAAGGAACATGCACCTATTGAAATCCCTTAATAGCTATTAATGCCTGGGTTTTCAGGCAGAGCAAAGAAGAGCAAAGTATCTGATTTTTTTCATCCCATAATCTGTGTGTGCAAGGTTTCAGTCAAATTAATCACAGCAAATGAATGGACAATTTAAACCACCGCTAAACTTTCTCTATGATAAAACGGGTACATATTGTATAGTGTGAGTGCACTTACCATTACCTGTATTGTCCTTGCAGCCCCTGACCCCCCTCAGGATATCCTGCGTGAGGTTCGACCTGGAATAAAGTGATTTCAAATTGCTGTTAGAAGTTTAAAAAATAATTGCATTGTTATTGCTGCTGGCCAGTAATAGAATTCTGACACAACTTTATTTGCATCACCGGAGTTTCTGCAGGTTTCAGCAAGATACAATAAAGGCTTTAAAACCATTATGAATGCAATTTAAGCCCTATTTCATACCCATCATGCAGGCTGTGGCTGGATGAGCCTGATGTGAATACAGCACCATATTAGCATTTGCTGGTAGCATTTCCCTGCACCTCTATGTTCAATGACTCTCTATCCAAGTTTCTAACCTCAAACAATGTGCAGCGAGCTGTAAAAAATCCATTTCGGGGTAAAAATCTTAGTCAATGCTGCTGTGTTTCTTGGCTTCACTGAGCATAATTTCCATTATTACCTTGCAGCATATCATAATTCAGAAAGAACACAAATTACACTGCTGTGTTTTGGGGCTGTTGAAAATATAGAGCATCGCATGATAGATTTGTCTGATTTGTTTGATAGTGGGAGTTTTCAGATCAGTTGGGAGATTAATTCTGTTGCATTGTTCAAAACAGAAGCTCAGAACAGTGGTAGAAGTTTTTCTTAACAGTATCAGATCACCTAAGCTCAAAAAATAGAGTACCATAGAAATGTTCAATCTTTTGGTCAGTTATACAGTATATGGTGTATGTTCAAGAATCATCAGGTGTAAACCCATATATGTCAAGCATTTTTAAGAGCTGTGAAAATCTATCTTTATTGGGATTTGAGGTTTATGTTACGGTGACAAATTACATTCACTGCAGAAAAATAATTGACATAATTATTAGATTTTTTTCTCGTAATTATGAGAAAAGTTATAGAACATAAGGAATGTGGCACCTGTCAGATTTAATCTGCTCTTACTTGTTTCTTGGACTGAGACCTGTGAAATACTGATGCTTCTTAGTAAGGATGGCATTAATATTAGTATGTCAACACTATATGGACGTCTCAAGTTACAGTACTGGTATTGCTCAGGCACTGAGTCCCCTCGGATCTACTCAAAGTTGCTCTCTTCCTGCAGGAGCAGCGAGTCCAGTACTGGATACCTAATGCATATAAGGTGCATACATGTCTCATAATAACAAGCTCCATATCAAAATTACTGGATACTAATCTCATAATTACGAGATTGTTTTCCTTCAATGAAAGCAATGTGCTCATGTATTATAAAGCCTTTGTAATGCAGAATAAAAGACGTGAAAATGTGAACTTCAGTACTGCCAGTTCTGAATTAAATTTTTGTAATTGGTGACATCGCAAGTCATAACCAGTAGCAACCTAAATCTTAAAATTTTACACAGAAAATTTTAAAACATCATATACTGTAGTAACAATGCAACTAATCCTATTAAATTTAGCTCAAATTAAACCTGCCCCTATGAGCAGCTGCCAATATTTTTTTAAGTGCATTATTCTGTGTTGTGTCAGAATCTGATCCCAACATACTTCATGTTTCAGACTATTTCATTTAGAGTTTGTTCCAATCACTGTTTATACAGTATAAATTACATTGTTCCATGATATACAGATTTTTTTTTGGATAAACCTCTATATTTATATTTAGTCTGTTGATCACCATTAGGAGAGAGCTGCAGAAAGAAGGTGTGTGTGGTAGCTCCTGCAGCTTGAAGATATTTATGACACTTGAATCCAAATGATTAGAATTTTGACCTTTTAAGTTTTTAAGGGCCTGCAGAAAAACCCCGATCTCTCTCCTCTCGCACAACAAAATAACACGAAAATTAATAGTCTAGTGAAAAGAGGAGTTGCAGCAGAAAATAGTAAATAGAAATTACATCTCTCTTCTGCTTCCTCTTCAACCGAAAACAAAGCCACGGGAGATGCTGATGTGTCTGCTGCAGTAATGAAGATTAAGACGTCTGCAGCTCGCTCCTGCAGAGTGAATGAAGTTACCCATGTACAGTCCCCAGTGCAAATGTTTGCCTATAGAGCTTCGACTGTATGCATGCGTGTCAGCAAGTGTGTGTTTACTTAGGAGGGTCCGCAAAATGTATTGTTTGACGTATGTGGCTAAATCCAAGCATTTCAACATATAGCAGTTTTGCATTTTTCCAAACTGAGACTGTTAAGACTTGAGATGACCTCATATGAATGTTGATTCAAGGTGCAAGAATGCGCATGTTTTTGTATTTTGGAAATGTCTGCTGAAATTCCCACTTGATTACGTTGAGCTGTTTTAATAGAAAATTCTGCTGGAAGATGAATAAATATTTAATGTGCCTTCACTATAACTGTTGGGTCCAGAAAGAAGAATTAATCAAAACTAAAAAGGTCATGCAATGCAAAAATGTCCACTGTTGTCAAAGTAATGAATCTTAAGGTTTGTTACTGACTTCAAGATAACCTCACAATAAAAAGGTCAGTGTATTCCTCTGAGGGAATGCCGCTACTGCACAAGATTTGATTCCAGTGTCTGACTCCCTATTTAATTCAAAAGTATCAGAGGTTTTTAGCAAACCTTTAAAGAAACACTGTCATTTATATTCATACCAGTAGCAGAGGAATTGAGGAAGCGGGAGGCCAAAAAGTGAAGTTTAATATGGAAATGAAGGATGCTACTGTGAGCAGGTGGAACAGAGGAAGTGATTTAGAGAAACACAGAGCCACGATCCATGACGGGGAGATGCAAATTGATCCGTCTCGACAAGAATGTGATTTGTTTTCTGCCAAATCTTTGCCGCCTCCACTTGTGCGGACACTATGTGTTTGCATTTATCTCTGCTTTTATACTGTGTCAGTTCATCTGATGTTTGTCACGTCGGTTTCCTCACCTGCGTGCACGCTTTGATATCTCCACACATACTCGTCCATCCCAGGCGCAGAAGGGGTCTCTGGCAAACACACAGTCATAACATGACGTGTACCTCTTACAGGCTGACATGGGGACCTGGACGACGGCAGAGTGAGAGCCAACGTAGATACTCCTCTGGAAAGAAAAAGACATCAGTGGACTCTTCCCACTGATACATGTTGGTCTTTTTTGTCTTTCATGTCTTTAAATCCGCCTTTTCCAGACAGGGCTGGGATCCAAAATAGAGACTTTTTTTCTACAGGCACACCAATTTGTACTGTATATGCATTTCTGTTAATTTAGTTTATTATTTGGGCCATTATTCTCTGATTTGGGCATGTTTTGGTCATTTTTAATGTTCAGTTTTTTTCTTGATTATTCAATCTAGCAATTTAGTACATTTTGTAAATTTTTTGCTTTTTTCATGACCTTGTATCTTGTACATTTTGTAGAAATTTTGTTAACTTTCTGGATTTGTTTGTTCATTTTTTGATTATTTTTATTCATTATCTTGACGGTTTTGGTCCTTTTGTTTTATGTTTTATTTAATTTGCTTCATTATTTTGTTCATTTTGCAGACATATTGTTTATTTTCTGAATTTTTTGTGCATTTGTAAAAATATTTTTGTTCATTTTGTGGATACTTCGTTCATTTTCTTGTGTATGTTGTTAATTTTTTGTTCGCTTTGTGGGCATTGTTTTAACCTTTTTGATGATTCTGGTCATTATAGTCATTTTTGTTCATTTTTGTCTTGATTATCTTTCACTGGGTATGTTGTTTATGTTCTTGATTATTTTGTGTATTTTGGTCATTATTACTCACTTTGTTGGTCATTTTCTTAACGTGTGTTCATTTTATATTTTGTTGGCATTTTGTTCATTTTAATGTTATTTGTTTCCTTACCAATAGTTTGCACATTTTTTCAACTATTTTTTGTTCATTTAGCTCATTATCTGCTTCATTTTCATTCATATTTTGACTATTTTGTTCAATCTTTTGTTTGTTTTTCTTCATTTTCCCTACATTTTCTTCATTTTCTTGACTGTTAATTTTTTGTTCATTGCGCTGACACTGTTTCTTTTCTGGGTTATTTTTTTCATTATTGTCTCATTTTGATTACTTTTGTTCACTGTCTTAAATATTTTGTTAATTTTGTGGACACTGTGTTAAGTATCTTAATTATTTTGCTTATCGATTTTATTATTTACATTCATTGTCTTGATTATTTTGTTAATTCTGTATAAATTTTTAAAATTTTCTATATTGTTCATTTTGTGGACACAATTCATTTTCTTGACTATTTTGATTATTTCTCTTCATTGTCTTGATTATTTTGTTCATTTTGTGGGTTATTGTGGTTCATTTTCTTGACTATTGTTTTCAGTTTTCATTATTCTGTTCATTTTTGTTCCTACCATTTCATTCAGAGCTTATTTGTTTATTTTTCACATTTAAACTGTAAAAAAACAACAATCCACAGTAGGTGGATTTTTGAGTTTGCTTCGCAAGGAAATGACACATTTCTTATTTTGAGAAACACTGGTTTAAAACATAAAAATGTCAGACTCGCTTGACTTAAATCTTTTCAACTGATGATGAAAATAACCAACTGGGACGGAACTGTTCCTGTTTACGCTGTTAGGGATTTGAAAGTGCTGTTTACTTCCAGTCTTCCGTACCAGTGCTGAGGAGATGACCATGCTCTCTATGGGCTGTGGTTTATCAAACACCTGCAGCTCCTCGATGATGTGCATTTCTCCATATATGTCCACAGCTCTGTGCAGCCAGCCATCATCTGAAAGAAAACACCATCCTCATGTTGAACAAGATCATTGATTAGCAATCAGAAACTTATGTTAAACAGGTCCATTGATTAACAGACAAGAGCTGATCAATTGTTTAAGTGACTGATTAATCAATGTGTTTACAGTCAAGGTGTTGGCTACAGGGAGGTCAGGGGGCTTTGGATCCTTTTATACAGACACAAGCTTCTGTAGAAACAAGTAAAATTGTACTAAGGTAAATTGTAGTATTAAAAATATACATTCTATTGTTTTCCATAACTCATGATTTTCATAATTATGAATCATGACGAGAGTTGCAAATTAGCTTAATGTTATATACTCTTTGTGCAACACCACATATTTTATATGTTTATTGCACTGTCCCTGACAAATAAATAAATGATTCATGCCCATTCTATCTATCTATCTATCTATCTATCTATCTATCTATCTATCTACCTATCTATCTATCTATCTATCTATCTATCTATGATATTCTCTATTAACATGTTAAATAAGTGTGTTGTAAATATCAGTGGTAGCTTTGTAACTGCATCATGAATCAAAGGAATAAAAACAGTGATTTTCATTTCAGAATACACAAATGATAAGTCATTTTTGGTTTACAGGTACGCATGCTTTTAAAAACATGATCAAATATTTCTGAGGAACACATTTTCTCTCAGTAAATAAAGTGTACTAATGTTATCAGTGAAATAAGCTTCTCTCTTCACGCCTCCGTGGTGTTGAAAGAAACATCACAGCAGCTGCTTTTCATCTATCTTTTAACTCATACTCTTCTGAAAATGAGAATGGATACAAAAGCTGAATCAAATGATTTGTAAATGTACAACCCTGTTTCCAAAAAAAGTTGGGCAATAGTGTAAAATGCATAGATGGAAAGACAGAGAGACCGTCTATGACATCGTCCACAGGTCTTCTAAATAGACATTTGGAAGCTCATTGAGCCTCTGGGCTCGTTATATTGGCAACACTGCCTACTTCGTCTTATCCAAAAATGGACTGGATATGGAGTTAAGGAAGAAGGAATGAAGAAGTGAAGCCTCTGGCTTGGACTCAAAGTGTGATGTTCTTAAAGATGCAGTCTACGATGTTAGGAATCTAGGTAGGAGCCAATCATTTGTAGTGGTATGCTTTAAATGATTAGACAGGCAACCTGCCAGCTCACGCATTCAATTGCGGAGTTGAAAACAGTCGTAGCAGTGGCTAATACTGAGCTAGCAAGTGGAGCTCATGTAACCACAGGATGATTGAAGAGACACAGGCTGCATTTATCTGATACAGGTCAAAAAAAAAAAAAAGGACAGACATACCAGCTTGACAACTGTGAGAAGTTGTACTGGGTGGACAATGGAATTACAATGGAACCCTGGGTAATGAACGCTTCTACCAATAAAATTTTTGGGTAACAAAAAAAAAAAATCAGCCAAAATTTTGTCCCAGCTAACGAAAAAATTTGCATTACGAAAGAGATAGACGTGGAAGTGAACTATCGCCCACCTGGAAGTGAGCGTGCTGTTTCCAGAAGTGACACCCAAACTAGTAGCTAGCTAGCTAATACCAGAAGCTACTAAGCTAGCAATGTGCTAACAACAATAGCCTCAGACAACATTGGTAAACACAGCCTACCAGATGCGTTCAGTTCACAAGATGCATGCAACACACAACGCTAAACCAGTTACTTGAGCGGCGATAACACAAAATTAGCTCAATTACAGGCAGAAGCACCCAAACTACGGTCCACAGCAGAAGCTACTAAGCTTGCAACCTGCTAACAACAGTAGCCTCCGCCGGCAGTAAACACAGCCTACTGGGACCTCGCACCAAAAAACACACACAGCAGACCGAGACCCAGTCCGCTGGCACACGCTGCAGGACGACATTCATCACTGCCAAGTCATAAGCCAGGGTAAGGTATCTTTATAAATCATTTTTAGAACTAATTAATCTAACTTCCTTTCAAATAATACGGTAATAATAAATACATGTGTGCATATGGGCGTGTAATACTTTATATGGGAGTTTGTGTGGGTCTCAGAACAGATTAATTGGTTTTACATGTATTCGTATGGAAAAACTGGTCCCACCTAATGAATTTTTGCCCAACAAACGTGACGCCAGAACGGAATAAATTTGCTACCAGGGTTTCCACTGTACTAGTTTTTACACTCACAAAGCTCACACAGTCGGCAATGACTGGGGCTGTGCAATGAGGCCAATGCAGAAGTAACTTAAAGTTGTAATACTGCTGTTGGCCACTAGGACACAATGAGCTCCAAGAAGCCCTGATTCCCATAGAGTTACACTGGAATTCTCTCTGAAAACACTAAGTGAATACATTTTTGTCATGATTCATAATGGTCTCAAACATTTTATTTGGACCCTCTAATAAGTGATTGGGTCTATCTTTAATTTTTGCTCCATTATCAAGATACGGCAAATAATCCAACAAATCATTGCTGTGCTGGGGTTTGATTGATGTGTCGCTATGGTAACTCAACTCACCAGTGGAGTCAGACCGAGTCAGACCTTTGTATCGTCTCTTTATTCTAAAGAGCATAGTTCTACCTGAGATACACTCCGCTGTAATTGTAGGTTGAGTGTTTACACTAACAACACCCTAATATGACTTTGTTTGGCAATGCTTGGTGAAGTTTAACCGTGTCAATAAGCTAGCACTTAGCATTACCTTATCCATCAGACCCCTAATATACTACACTCCAATAAGTCTGCCGCCATTTGTCCAAATATGATTACATCCTGTTTCTGGCTCCAAAATGTCATCCAGGAAGTTACAACCGGATTGGTCTCAAAACAGCCATTCAGAAATCAAAGGGTGATGTCACTGTCAATTTCTCCACTAATACTGTATATACAGTCTATGATCTCATGGCTCCACCATGGATGTTACCACTTGGTAAAATTTGATCACATGTGCAAATGTGTCGGTGCCGACACATTCGGTTTTAAAGGGTTAAAATAGGGTACACATATTAGCCATTAATTAGTTCCTTATTAGCACACTGTATGTGTTTGTAGTAGACTGGATCTTTATTAGGGTTAGGGGCTATTGTTAAGTATATTTATAGTTAATTAACAGTGATTTGTTCCCTATTTTAGAGTTGGCATAAATTTAAATAGAATTAAAATCTAAAATGAACATGGAATTTAAATAAAAAAAAACATATTTCTCAGCTTCAGCATTTGATATGTTTGTGTTCCAATGTTTTGTACAGGGTAAATCATCCCATTCTGTTTTTATTTTTATTTTACACAGTTCCTCATGGTTTTAGAAACCGCATTTCTGACCATCAAAACATAAACAAACAAACAAATAAATAAATAAATCACCCACCGGTCCCCAAAAACAGAATGGTGTAGATGTTTCCGTCGAGTGCTGGCTCCTTGTGCACAGCCATTTTGACGTAGTTGACACTCCTCTTGAATAACAGAGGGCGCACACCGATGGGATGCACCTGGCTGGCCATCAGCGGGTGCCTCCTGGCAAAGGTAAGGACATTGTCTGGGAGATCTCGAGACGAATTAATGCCCTGAGACCTGTGCATATCTGTAATACACTGGATGGATGGGAATACAACATCAGTGTTTTATGCAGCTGGAAGACAAAAAAACAAACAGAGGAAATACCAATAAATATTACCGATCCAGGTCTCGGCTCTGGAACCTTCCCAGTATATTCCCTCCATTTTGAATCCTGAACCTCCATGTATGGTCCCTCAAAAACCTTCTGTACATCTGAGAAGGCATACTGGCAGATAGCAGATGCTTTGATATTCTTCCTGAAAGACAACACCCCACCCCCAGCATCCAGAGGACACATTCGGGATTAATGATTCAACACTGAACAAACACTGAGAGATTATTTTCTGGGGAGCAACTGCCACCCAGATTGAATTTCAAACACATGTCACATCATAGACAGCAAAGTAGCAAGAAAAGCTAAATAAGCTACAGAAATCTGTTTTGTAATTATTCACCTCAATCCAACGGTGTAAGGCAATGGAGTTTTTCTTTTGCCATTCTGTTTCCTCTTATCAGTTTGTTCTGAATGAACACGTGGGAGTGGTATCTCTGACAGGTGTGTAATTTTCTCGCTTTATCTCCTGAAGCTACTCCCATCATCCACTCCAGAGGGAAATATTTGTTTTCAGATTTTTTTTTCAGCAGCACACTCACAGCAAAAATATCCAGTCTCTGTGAGTCATAAATAAAACGACCCCATTTGTGGTTTTGCCGCAGCTCCTCTGAAAGAAAGGTTTTTGTCTGATAGCATAACTCTACAAAGAGTTAGGAACCAGAGCCGGGTAGGCCTTAATTTTGCGCCCTAAAGGTGAGATTAGTCATGAGGCGAATTGTCTGCGTCACATTCTTTATGCATTGTGTGGCCACATCAGCTTTCAAAATCATTCAAGAGGGGAAAAATGAGATTGGAGTGAAACCAGAATCTTTCTTCAGAACTAGTTAGCAGTATAGCTCGAGGGCTTCGTCATGCTGAGTCTAATGCTTGGTGATGAGTACTACTCTCACAGGTGTACTTTTAAATACACAGAGAGGCAGGCAGGGAAAAAAGAAGACGAAAGGAAGGACAGTTCGGTTGGTGCAGCAGGTGAGAATACATTGACAGAGGCCGAGATTAAATATCCACCAAAGGAAATATGGCACTAAGGAAAAAAATAGACCACAGGGAAATGGATAGTATTACCGGTCCATTGCAGAACTATTCTCTCAATCTGAATCTAAGTGCCCTTGGGACAGCTTTATGCAGTATAAATCTGCATATCAGAATAAACACACACTCACCACACTGCCAGCCTCTCCAATGGCAGATGTCGTCCTCTGACATTATCATATCAGACCCATCTGGTTCTCTTTTAGGGACGTACCCCATTGATTAACTCATCATCTTCATAAAAGTGGTCTGTATTATTTTTAGTACAATGAAGCTTTGTGATTTATGATCATCACATGTTGTAAATCTACTGTAATTCATTTCATATTGGTCTCCAAAATAGAAAAATAAAAATAAAGCATGTAGAGGTATACACATTTTTTCACATTTTGGGCTAAATGCTATTCTTGATTGAATATTTCAGATATCAATATTGTGTGAATCTGGATCAAGAGGGACTTTTTAAAGATTCCTTTATCATCTCAAAATGACATCTTGCAAAAAAAATTAAGTTTCATGTCTTTTCCTATTAGAAAACACATCAGAGGGCTCTAAAAACAATGCTAGAATATCAAACAAAAACTGGACATTTGAATTTCTGGATAATTGTGATTTCACTGCTATACAATCACTGTCCCCAGTAAGTCCTGCACGACAATGTATCAAGGAGCCCATATGATGGCTTCCATGGCACAGACAGGAAAAGTGTGTGGTCAACAGAAGCTCATTTGCATTTAAAACAGAGCATATATACAGAGCTAAAAAACAGAGTTGACTGAAGGATATGTGGGGCATTTTGAGCAGGCATTTCAAGCACATCCTTTAGGGACGTGTGCAAATTTGTTAAAAACTGTGTATCATATTCCCTTTAATGTGTGGATCCCCTGTGCAGAGATTGAGCCCTGTTGTTCCATCTTCATTAAGATTATTATTCTGTTTATTCCAGTTAACTATTTCAGCTTAAATTGTACATGAAAAGTAAATGGGATGTGATAAGAGAACCTTCCAATAAGACTTCAGCATTTGTAAGATTGTTTATTCTTATAACATTTGAAATCGAACAAATATCAGTGGTTTCTGAGAATAAACCAGTTTGCTCCTACGGGAAAGAAATTCTACTCAGCAAACATTTATCACGTTGGTGCTTGACTGCCCTATTTGCTGCACTTTCCACTTCCAAAACAACTCAACATAGTTTATCACTGTGCCTTCTTTTCATTACAGCAAATAAATAGCTACTCATCATGGTGAGCTGTAGATAAAGTGTAGCTATTGCATTAAGAGAAGATAGCAAAGACAATGCATTTTATTACTTTCGCCTTCAAAAATGCAGTTTTGACATTCCTGCTTTATTTTAAGGTTGCAGTTCCATGGACCTACAAACTAATGTTGATGGACTGTATTTCCTGGCTTGTAAAAGCTGAATGACATATCTTATTGAGGGACTTTACAATTGTTTGAAGTAAAATCTAAATTTCTTACCATTCAAGGCCAAAGATGCCATAAAAAATGGTGCTTTGAGCGTCTCTACCCTGCAGGACAAACACACTGCGCAGAATATTGAGGTGCAGCTCATACTCTGGGACTGAACACACCATCCTGGCCTTGAGGAAGGTGGTCCACTTCCTCTGCAGGGTCCTCTGGCCTCCCCAGTCAGTCTAAACAAAGAAGAGGGAAAGGATGGGTGGGTTATACTGAAATCATGGATGGATGGATGGATGGATGGATGGATGGGGGGGCTGGGTGATGGACAGATTGAACATTGAATTGAATGGATGGATGGATGGAAGGGGGGTAGGGTG
>JAQQAE010003860.1:0-19570 GCA_029823295.1 Pseudamia nigra | reverse complement strand
TTCCAAAGACGTTTGTTTTTCGTTCATTTTGCTAGTTTGAGGGTTTCAAGTTAGCGGTAATGTATTATGTGTTTCCGACCGACGCAGCCTGTTTAAGAAAGCAGCGGATGTCGGTAAGACAATAAGGCGAAGAGAATTCGGTAATTTTTCAAAATAAAACACCATTCAGAATCAGATAATAAATAAAACGGAAATACTGTAAATTATGTGTCCTTTCTGTGCGGACCAGCACCAGTTGACCCACGGACTGGTACCGGTCTGTGGACCGGTGGTTGGGGACCCCTGAATTACAGTACGTAACATGTTTTTCCCCCAGTGTCTGGAGGCTTAGGTGCTGTGATCACAGTTATGGGGATTTGAGGTTTCTCCTCCAAGAAAATGTTACATTGTGTGACTAAAAACTTTGCATTCATTGTCACATATCACACTCTAAGTTTAAATACATGGATGGAGGAAATAGAGATCCTGTCTCAATAAAATGCCACATTTTTTTCAGTAAATCATATACAGTTTAACATTATTTGAGAGAATTATTATCATTAATAATTAACATATCTCTAAAAAATTGAGAAGCAGATAAGAAATAAACAAAAAAGCTTTGATGACAAAAAACCCACACTGGATCAACTCCAACTACTAGATCTATTCTGATGCACTTCACATTGATTTTACATTAATTTGGATTGGGTGTTGCCCAAAATAGCTTGGGTGCTGAAAAAAGGCTTTTAATTGTATGGAAAATCCTACTTAAGTAACGGTGTTTTAGATTCCACCTCTGTATACATTTGCCAGTAAACTGTATAAAATCAAGCTCAGTAATTTTTGATGAATCTGCCAATTATTTGCTCAAATAAGCATTTACTCTATGAATGCTCAAGAATAGGGGAACGTCCCTTGTAGTCCCCTTCCTGCACCAAACAACAACCCAAAACCCTAAGATCTTTCACTGACTCTTCTGTGACAAAAAAAGGAGCAGACAGTTGCACAAATCATCACATTCAGGAAGCAAATGTTTGTCTTTTTGGTGTGAAATATCACTGAAATAGCTGCCAGTTTTTTATCCAACTAATTGTCACAGCTCTAAAAAGGTAATTATTCTTTACCACATGAAAGCTGATCCACATATCAGGCATCCAGTGTGGCTACCTCTTTCCACAGTGAGCTGTCAAAGTGTAAAGCAGCAGCTTTAAGTCAGGTCAGCTGCCTACTGAGGTGTGAAGTGTGCTTTTACTGGCTTTCCTCTGAGGTGGCTGAAGCTGTAATGAGGTGGTAATGCTGAGAGTTGCTTTAGAGAAACTACTGTTTCTCACCACATGATTTTTGTGTGGTTTCTGACTTGTATATGTGGTTAACAGTTTGTTCACCGCTATGTATAGAAACCAGTCCTTTTCTGGTGTGTGTCTAACAGTTTTGTAGCAGTGAGGTGAGATTCACTCATCGTCATGGGAAACATCTTTGGGAACCTGTTGAAGAGCCTTATAGGAAAGAAGGAGATGAGGATTCTCATGGTGGGGCTGGATGCTGCAGGGAAAACCACGATCCTCTACAAACTGAAGCTAGGGGAAATTGTTACCACCATCCCCACGATTGGTAAGTGAGAAAATATTTTGGTCCTGACAAAAAAATCCCTGTCTCATGAAAAAGACGTGTAGCAGAGTGATTTGCTTTTTTTATGCAGGTTTCAATGTGGAGACTGTGGAATACAAAAACATCAGCTTCACCGTGTGGGACGTGGGTGGCCAGGACAAAATCCGTCCCCTGTGGAGGCACTACTTCCAGAACACCCAGGGTAAGGCACACTTGCAGAATGTGATAAACGCTCCCATGATGCTCTAGCTGATCATGTTGGAGGGAACAAGACCACTGCAGTCCTACAGCAGATCCTGCAGCACATGCTCACCCCCAACACCTGAGGGTCTGACTAATTCTGGAGATGAGGTCATTTGCATACGGCCTGTGACTGTTTCGTATTATTATCATCTTAGGCATGTTCAAAGCATGGAGAGTGAATATGCTCAGTTCAGCATTATGTTTCTTTTTAAACCTTATGATGTTAACCAGTGGAATTACAGACACTACATGTTCTTTCAGTTGGGATGTCTTCGGTATTAATGTTGAAAATAAGAAAAGATGTTTTTAGATTTCGTTGTGCTTTCCTGGTGCAATGACAATAAAAGGAATTCTGATTCTGATTCTGATGTGTCCAAACTTTTCACCACTAGGGTATGCATCCACCTATCTACTGTATATACAGCTTTGTAAATAACTATTACACACCTCTGACAAAGTACGAACAGTCAATATTTGTAAAGCAAACATAAATGTGACTTCATGGTTTTGAGTATGTAAATATGAGTAAAAAAATTGGCAAAAGATTTCATGCATCTTTTGCCAGTCTTTTGACTGATGTTTACCCACAAGAAAACTCTGATATTATATTTATGACAAATATTGTATTTTCACTACTTTGTCAGAGGAGTCTAATTGTTATTTTCAAAGCTTTATGCGGATATGTGGATGTATGTGTATGTATACACATTTACACAAAACCACATCTACCTTGTACATAAACACACATAAACAAATTATGTCCATGTGCACACTCCCATACAGTTATTTGTTTTTTTTATCCAGACAAAGGTGAAAAAAGAATAGATGTACAGTATATGTATATTGCCACGTGCATTTTAATTGGTTGCAATTTGCACCTTGAATCAAAGTGTCCTGCTCATATTTTGACCTTTACTACCATTGGCATCCAGTGATGCATTAATGATATGCTGCAGTGTTGTCTTGTTGTGTCTGGTTCTGTGTTAAAGAGGCTGTTGTCTTCCTGCAGGTCTGATCTTCGTGGTGGACAGCAATGACCGCGAGCGCGTAAATGAAGCTCGGGAGGAGCTTATGAGGATGTTGGCTGAGGATGAGTTGCGGGATGCAGTTCTTCTCGTCTTTGCCAACAAACAGGTCAGTGTTTACGCTTTTGTAACTGTTTACGTAATAGATAATGTCCTGTGACTGGTTTAATACCTCCCCCAAGAAGGGTATGTGTTTGTCAGCATTAGTCTATTTATTTGTTTGTTTGTTTGTTTGTTTGTTTGTTTGTTCACACCATAACTTGAAAACTTATGAATAGTTTTGGATGAAATTTTCAGGATTGCTCAGTTGACCAGTTGATTAGATTCTGGGAGTGATCTGGATGATCGTCTGGATCCAGAACATTTTTAAAGGATTCCTCACCATTGTGCGATAGGGCCAAATTCAACATTTATCCTTGTAACGCCACAAAAAGCATCCAGAAAATTTAACCACAAAACGTAGGATAACACCATAATAGATTCATTCAAACCACAAAGTTTGATCCAGATATGGGCAATATTCTGGATATAGTGATCCAGAATGCTTATAATTACAGGGGTTGAGGATAAATAGCTACTGTAATACAGTAAATAAAGTTATAGACATGTACCTGTCAGTAAATTGTATTAATAATTCAGTAACGTGTCCACAGATTTAACATATCCTCAACAGTTGCGGAGCTAGATCCGGAAGAAAACCTCCAATCCTCCTTTAACATCACGGTTCAAATGATAATGTAGGTTTGATAATGTAGGTTTTCACTGTGATGACAAACGGAGCTGCCTTGGTGGAGTTCTGCACTCTGTCATGGTAGTCTATATATACACATTTTTCTTATTTCTAATATCAAAATGGATTTTGTTATAATGCATTTCACATTAAAAACATCTTATAATTGCACATGTACATTTAATCTGCTGGTTATTGAAGACTTGTGTTTTAAATGGGCCTGTTAAAACCTGCACTGTGTGAAGGCTTTTATTTAAAATTTGTAGTATTTTTTTATGTACCTGAAAATCAAATATTATATTTCATTTCATATAGGACCTGCCTAATGCCATGAACGCTGCAGAGATCACTGACAAGCTTGGCCTGCACTCTCTACGTCACCGCAACTGGTACATCCAGGCAACCTGCGCAACCAGTGGAGACGGTTTGTATGAGGGTCTGGACTGGCTGGCCAATCAGCTGAAGAACAAAAAGTGAGCGGCCCGGCCGGTAGAGCGGGGGAAGAGCCTGGGTGCCAGCTCCAGATAGTGGTTGTATTGGATCCGTTGTGTTTACATGGAGAGGTGGTGCTGAAAAGCGACTCTCAATGGCTTTCTCCCCAAAAAAACCTTTGACTTTACTTAATAAATTTCTTTGCTTTGAATAATTTATTTGTTATTCTGTGAGCATTTTTGTTTACTTTATTTACAATCCACTGGTTGCCGTGAGTTGCATTTTATAGACTGAATACATACTCATTGGGACGTAATAGTATAATGTTATTGTAAAGTATTGCCCCTGTTTTTCAGTCTCTGTGACCTTTGACATCTATGAAAGCGATAACTCTAGACTTATGACAATTATGGCAAACTAATCCTGTGTAATTGAATCTTCCTTCAGATACTTGATGTAAATTATAACAAATGTCATAATAGTATAGTGGGAGTACTATTACTAGCTCAGAATACTATCACGTTGTTTAAAACTAATGTAAAATAAATGTAAATTTGTCATTTGCTGCGCATACCAGTGTTTTATCACAAATTTTGCTTGTCAGACCTCTTTAATTTGTTTTATTGATAACAAACCTACTGACACACTGGATCGTCTTAAATTATTTATATTTTATGTCAATGTGTATTTCCTTTTGCCTTTATTGGTTTTCTTATTGCATCATGTGATTTTCTCCTCTTATGGCAATGTGCATTACCTGCTAAGGCAGCTGGTGAAAAATGTAACCCCAGTATCACTGTATATTCCTGCTTCCCCAATCTGCATGGAGTTATCCCAGTACTGGCTCATGAGCTTGTAGGAGCTGTGAACTGCTGCAGGCCACTGCTGTAAATAAAGATTTGTTCTTAGTTAACTTGCCTGGTTCAGTAAGGGTTAAAACAATTTGTCTGGCATCAGTGAAGTGTGATAGCTAAAGTGATACACACGACAGAACAGGCACACTGTACCAGCTCTAAGGCTTCAAAATCGCTGCTATTGGCCTGCCATGTGGAGAGTGATGCAACAGAGCATGTGATTGGCAATACAGGAAAGCTTACATGGTTCTGAATGTTTATTTTTAAAGTTAGTTTGTGCAAGCAGCTGCAGTATATCTGTTAAACACGGGACATTGTTTATCATCCTTATTTATCCATCTGAAATTCACATATGTGTTTCTTGTGTTGCTGTATTTCTGTGTATCATGTTGCACAAAATAACTCTGCATTACTATTGTACAATATGTAATGTCTGTTATCTCGTATTTTTGAATGGAGTATTTATTTATTTTGGACCAAAACACAGGTGTTGATTTTGGTGGTGTTTTTTTTTTTTTTTTCTTAATTTGCTACCTAGATTGGAGAGTTGTCTTTTTGAGTGTTCACACAAATCACACTATTTGAAGAAAAAAAAAATATAGAAGAGCGGATGATAGTGATACTGCATCATAAGGCATGTTAATACTGTACAAGATCTGTAATAAAAAGTAAATTATAATTCCTCAGACTATATTTGTTAGTCTAAATTACTGCTGCTGGTTGGAACAATGCTGTACTGATAAATGTTATGGATTTAGTGTAAAGTTTACCGAACAAACTTATAATATGCAAAAGCATGCTTTTCTATGTCAGCGCAACTGTATATATGTTTATGTAACAGAAGTATACAATGGTATTTGCAGTCATAATGACAGTGTTGTTCATACACCTGTAGATATTGAGGTCAGTGTGTTGGCAGATATGTATAACTGACAGCAGCTTGTGTGTGTGATGTGCCCTCTATTATGTTCAGTTTGGTGTGAAACTTGTTTTTGTGGCCTTATATTGCCAGTGGTTGATTTCTCTTTGATAACAGGTTTGTATGTAGGAATGTCCAACATTCAGGTAGCCCACTTATGATCTGTAACACCGACACACTCACAGTACTGTTGTAATGTTGCTAAACATTTTTATTTCAGTTGTAGACTTTAACATGAGTAAATAGAAGAGTAGTGCTGCGTAACATTCCCAGTGATCATGTGTATTCAAAAAGGAACAAACTGGAAATGGGTTTATTTAAGTCATATTATTGAGAAGAGGAAAGAAAAAGACAGCAAACCGGTGCAGAAGTGTTTCCTGGCACTATATCAATCACTTAATAAAACGATCAAACATGAATTTGTTTTTGAGTGGTGTTTATTATCACATCATTGCTTCACTCAGATCTGAGGATTTAAAGTGGTTGTTTAGATTGAATTCTAACACCATTTTTTACTAAATGCACAGACCTTAATTAAAAACTACTCATAAAAACAGTTTTTACCTAACCCTGTAAAGCAGATTAATTAACAGCACATATTGGGGGTTGTATTATTTAAAATGGATTGATGGATTTGGGCAGAAGAGGGACAGGTCAGATGGATTCCAGTCCTTTCAGAGTGGATAGGAAGGACATGGATCTCTGTCGCCTTTCTCCCCTGGCCTTTCCTAACTGCTGTCATCAAGAAGAGTTTGGCACAATCAGGTAGTTTCTCTGTTGAATTGCTGCTCTCCTTAAAGAGTCATTTTGGCCAGACCTTGTCTGAGCCAATCAGAGGTCCGTGTAGAGGAGAGTGCTGCTGTGTCTCCAGGGGTGTGACAGCAGTATGTGGGTCAGATCTGCTCCCAGGGCCACTGGCCCCCAGGGCCCCCTGCAGGACAGCTACAATAGTAGCCCCAGGGCGGATGCCATAGCTGGGATTCCCACCCGTAACCGGGACGCCTTCGCCCAGGGCACAGACACACTGGCAGCAGCTCCACAATCAATTCATCAATCTCTGAAGGGAGTGGCAACAGCAAAAGGCCACAGCAGTCACCCCTACCGTTAGTGTTGGAAGGGCCAGGGCCACCAGGGCTGACATAGAGCCTGACACCACAGTGCCAAACATTGCACAAACCATGGAACTGTCTAATGGAGGCCACTCTGTGTGACCCGACAACAAAGAAACCCCCCTTTTCATAATTTGAGATATATGACTAATGAACTTCACACTGTTTAATAGAGAAGACAAAACAGCAACTTCATGCAACCACATGACCCAACCAAAATTATAAGAAAAAAAACAAACTTCCACTTCAGTGAGAAACACTGCACAGTGAAATTTCCATATTTTATTAGAGAAGTGTAAGATGGATCATTTATCAGAGGGAACAAGAGACCATTTATGCACATCCATGGGTCAAAGAATGATCATGAAAAAACAGCTATTGAGGGGCCACATCATGAATTACCAATGCTGAGACTCTGTCTCCTCCTGCTGGACCACATTGCGAATTCAGCCTGATCTGGAAGAAGGATGAGGAGGATGAGGAGGAGGAAGAGGAAGAGGAAAAACTGAATGAGTGGAAACAGACTGTTAGGAATGCTCTACTATGTGGAATTTTATTTATATGTGTCGGGTAGATTGAGATAAAACTGAAATGTCTTAAATTACTTAAACAGTCATATCAGAAAACATGATCTGATCATGTTTCCAAAAAAGTTAAGTCACTGTGTAAAATGTGTGAAAATGTGCAAAATACTAAAACACCACAGTTTCACTGAAAAATAGCATAAAGTCAGCATATCAAATGTTGAAACAGAAAATCAATTGTTTCTTGAAAATACCATGCTTAATTTTAATTTGACGGCAGCAACATGTTTCAAAAAAATTGGGTCAGTGTCAAGAAAACAGTGGAAAAACATACCTGGTGGGAATGAGGTTGTAGATGCAATACAATAATGAATAATAAATGATCCTGAAGCGACCCCTGAGGGGAGCAGCCGAAAGGAGAAGAAGAAGAAGAAATGATCCTGAAGTGTGACCTGAATATGTAAATGTGATGACAAGTTGTCTGTAGTAGGGTCGTAACCTTTGCTCTGCCCCCACAATTTCTTCTTTCACAACATATGTTAAATTTTCAAACATTTATAAAAGAAGGTTGATAGAGTTAAGACTGCTAACATGCTGTAAATGAATCCAAATATGACACTGTATGCATTTTTAATATGTAAAAGTAAAATTTCACAAAAGCTATAAGATAAAGATTGAGGGCATTTTTAAATTTCTAATCAAAATGGATATCTTTAGCACCGAATTAAGAAAATTAACTAAATAATGTAGAAAATGAACAGAAGATGAAAAAAAATGACTAGAGAAAACAACATGAAAAAAATTAATTATGAAATGGAACCAAAATTAACAAAAATGAATAGTATAATCAAGAAAAGAAACAAGAAATTTGACAAAAATATGACAAAATAACCCAGAAACTGACATGAAAAGCAATTAAATAAATATAATCAAAATTAACAAAAGATTAACAATAAAGTCATGAAATTAAACATAAGGATCTTTGATCTTTGAACAAAAATTAAAGATAATTAAAAGATAAATGAACTAAAATAACTAAAAATCAACAAAATAAGTAGGACAACAAACAGAAATAAACAAAATCATGAAGAAAATTTAAAAAAAAAATCAACAAAAATAATCCAGAAAATGACAAATGAAAAGAAAATACTCAAAAATGAGCAAGGTAAGGAATAAAATCCAAAGTAAGCCAGACAATGAAGCAAAATGAACAAAAACCAGAACACAAAAAAATAATAAAAATCAACACAAATTAACCAGAAATGAGTAAATGATAAGAACATTAACAAACATGATCAAAAACAATGCAGGAAATTCACAAAAATTAAGAAAAAAATAGAATAAACAACAAATTAACAAAATTCAATAAACGAGGAACAAAAGCATCCAGAAAATGAACCAAAAAAATGAACAACAATCAAGAATGTAGGAAAAAGTGAACAGAATAAGTGACAAAATTAACAAAATTAAATTAAAAGAGAACAAAATGAACAGTACGTGGACAAAATCCATCCATCATATTCCACTTATTCGAATCAGGGTCGCAAGGGCAGTAGCCTAAGCAGAGAAACCCAGACTTCCCTCTCCGCAGCCACCTCCTCCAGCTCCTCTGGGGGGACCCCAGGCATTCCCAGGCCAGCTAACACACAAAGTCCCTCCACCATGTCCTGGCTCTGCCCCAGGGCCTCCTCTCAGTTAGGGCTAGCTCTAGCAACTGGGGATTGTACCGCCTAATTCACTTCTCTTCCAGCTCTCAGAGAGTGCAGATGCTTCTTATCTTGCTCCCGTCCCAGCTTCCCTGCTTGCTGTGTGTTTGCTTCAAGCCCTGACAATATCTCTGCCTAAAAACCCAAAAACATCATGGAATTGATTAGCTGGACCTTAAATGCATTTGACACACTGTTTTTGAACAGGAAGACGGGTCTGGGGGAACCTGAGTGTCCTCGATGGACAGTGGCTGCCGGATATGTGACAGACCCGTGGGACGCATGGAGACTTATGTGGTTGGAGACGCTTTCATTGAGGATGCTGAGGACATTTATCTATTCGGAACCATGATTTCAAGATTTCTGCTGATTGGCGTGGGTGTTTTCCTGGTGTACCAATCGATTAAGAAGGCAGAGAGAGCTGTTCAAAGCCATAGCCAAGCAATGCTTTGTCTCCAGATCGACCAGTTGGGAAGGGCACTGGCAGCATAACATGGGATGATTTCTGAGTTAAATCAAAAAGTGGGTTACAACACAGAAGTGCCAGCACTTCATGGACAGATTTTGAGTTCGCATACCAAACATATAGAATTGGAGTAACTGAGGAGATTCAATTCTTTTCTGCCTCTGAAAAGTGTGACTGTCTTGTCTTTTGTTTTTGTTATTTCAGCTCCCTTCATTGGCCTTGAGCACAGCTGCAACCCCCCTGGAGGAGATATTGTCAGAGTTGGAGCTGCTTCTCCCTCCCCCGCTTAACACTACTACACTCTGATATTGGAGTCAGAATGAACTTTTTACAGACGTGTGCTGCCATGGCAAGGGCTATGAAACTGTATCACAATGGACATGCAGGAGACATTCTGACTTTCTTATCGGGACTGATAAGGCCACACAATCATCCAATTTGACATGATTACACTTACACTATATGACCAAGGCTCTCTGAACCTTGCTTTGTAAATGAATGTTGTGTTTACTGTCTGCTAATTGTGCTGCGAAATTTTTTCTATGTACCATAATTATGCTCCCTTAGGAGCCTAATTCTGGAAACAGTTTTTTACTCTACTATCCCAGTGTTTCCCCCCAAACTTTCCACTTTTCCCCCCTCTTAAGGTTGGCCCAAACCCATTTTGCTGCTGTTTGTGAATTTCCCTTTATGGTATCAATAAAGTATCTATCTACCCAGGCCCCTGCCTTCAGGTGCCACACAAACCACACAGATCGGACCCTTACAACACTTCCTGCAGGTGGTGGGCCCTCAGGAAAGTCTTCATCATAATGGTCTTCTGAATCACTCTTAGTCTTACTCTCACCTGTCACCTAGGACCAATTTGCCTTCAAAGACCCCACCATGGGTGAATTGCCCCCGACAACATCACTCAAGCATGCAAACCCCTCCACCACAACAAAATGGCAATTCAAGGAGGGAACATGGACAAAATAAGAAAGAAATTCCAAAATAATCCAGACAATGTAGCAAAATGAACAGAAAAAATGAATTAAATCAACACAAAGAATTGCCCAAAATTAACAAATAATGAAGAGCATGAACAAAAATTAATAAATGAATGCTGGAAATTTATCAAAATTAACAACAAATTCCACAAGATGAAAATAAAATCAACAAAATGAGTCAGAGAGAAGAAAAAAATGCTCAAAATTGTCAAGAAAATTTACAAAAATAAACAGTATGGAAAAGAAGATGAGAAATATAAATGATCAGAAATGAACAAAATAAGGAAGAAAAAACAAAATAATCCAGACAATGATGCAAAATGTACAAAAAATTAACAGAAAATTAATCAAACAAACATAAACTAACCAAAATAGTAACATTTACAAAATGATCAACAATAATCCAGGATATTCATCAAAATTAACCAAAAAAATTAATAAGTTGAAAAGAAAAAAAACAAAATAAGCCAGAGATCAGAGAAAAAAAATGCACAAAATTATCAAGACAATTCATAAAAATAAACAATAAATAGGAAAATTTCAAATTCAGTTTCATTTGTTAGCTCTAGGTTTGTGGGAAAAACAGCAAAAGAACAGAACAAAAACTGAGTTGGAGCAATTTGAATCAACTGTTCACTGCTGCGTCTCTCTTCAGGACCACACTCCGTCCTCTTGTCGCTCTCAGCTTTATGTTGAGGAATCTGCTCTCGTCTGAAGCCATTTTGTCAAATTAAGCTTGCTCTTGTTTTGGGTTCAGAAGTCACTTGACCATGTGACAATGCGTCCATTGTGGCAGGCCGCTCCATACGCATCAAAGAGGTGATTAACCAGTTGACGGGGCTGCGTGGACAATACTGCTCTGTACGTGGAAAACAGTGCAGCCACTCACTGCACTGAGGCAGCACTGCACAGCTTCCACATGCAGCCGCTGACCACACTGAACCCAAGTGACTGCGCACACAGGGGACAGCGAGATGCACATGCAAAGGATTTGATCATGAGAATGTGTTTCCTAATATATATGCTACAGTGCACAGGTGTAGATTTTGGGTAATACAGGCAATGTGCATTACTAACCTCCCTATAAAACATTTTACTGCCACTGAAAAAATGATAAAAACAAATAAATAAATAACTAAATAAATGGTGCTTTCATTCATGGTTTGATTCATTTTTGCTCATTTTTTTGTTAATTGCCTTGATTGCTTTGTTCATTTCTGTTCATTTTCTTGGTTGTTTAGTTCTTTACTATTCATGTCTTTGATTATTTTGTCCATTTATTTTGATTTTTCAGAATCGTTTAATCCTTTTCTGTGTTATTTTATTCATTTTCTTGGTTAATTAATTGATCATTATTATTGATTATTTAGTCATTTTTTGTTAGTTTTTCAGAATTTTTTCTTTAGTTTCTGGATAATGGTGTTCATTTTTGTTCATTTTCTTGATTATTTAGTGATTTTGTCTGTTTTGTTGCTTATTTGTTAATTTATTTTTTGTTATTTTGTATGTTTGTTGGTTCTTTAAACAAGCATATGCAGAAAAGGCACAGATCACTGTATTAGTAATTTTAAATTTTGAATGTCAAACATTTTACTTTCTGTGTTTTTGGTGCATCTGTTTGTGCCTGCAGAAGCCTGTAAAGGGGACAAAAATGAACAAAATAACAAAGAACATGGCCAAAATAGAAAAGAATAAACATAATAAATAAATAAAAATTAAAAAGGGAACAAAGGCATCTGTAAAATGAATAATATATAAACAAAATAATTCAGAAGGAAGAATGCACCCAATGCACCCAAATTGGACAAAATAAAAAATAATAATAATACAGAATATCTTAAAAATGAAAAGAATAACAAAAAAATAAAAAAGATAAAAAGGATTCCCCAAAATGAACCAAAAATTAACAAAATAATCAAGGACATAGTCAAACATAAACAGGATAAGCAACAAAATTAACAAAATTACACACAACAGGAAGAAAAGCATCACCCAAATAATAAATAAATAAATAATGGCCAAAAATGAATAAATCGGAAAAAAATTAAACAAAAAAGGAACAAAAACATCCTCAAAATGAACAATAAAAAGAACAATGCCAAAGATCAACAGACTAATTAATTATGAAATTAAATTTAAAAAGGAACAAAAGCATGCTTATAATGATGAATAAATGAAAAAATGATCAAGAATAGTACCAGCAACAAGCAGAAAAAGCAACAAAATGAACAAAACTGAATAAAAAAGGAACAAAAGCATTCCCAAAATGAATAAAAACTGAACAACATAATGAAGAATATGGCCAAAAACTAATAGAAAAAGCAACAAAAAAAAACTAAAATAAATTACTAATGCATCCCCAAAACGAATAAAAAATGAACAAATTAATAAAGACTATAAACAAAGTTAGATTAAAAAGGACAAAATAATAAGGGAAAAACGAATTCTTAAAATGAAGACAAGGGGAACAAAATAATCAAGATGTGAAAAAAATTACCCAAAATGAACGAACATGATCAAAAATATGTCCAAAAGCAGAATAAGCAACCTAACATACGAAATGAAATAAAATCAGTAAAACATCCCCAAAATGAAAATTAAATGAAAAAATAACAAAGGAAAATGCACCCAAAATTTTAAAAAGTATATGACAAAAAGTTAATGTAATAAATAAAATTACATAAAAAGGAACAAAATCATGACAAAGATTAACAAAAAATAAACCAAATGAACAGAATCACTGAAAGGAGGAACAAAAATATCCCCAGCAAAAAAGAGCAGAATATGCAAAAAAAAACTAAACTAAAGAGCAAAAGTCTCCCCCAAAATGAACAAAAAATGACCATAATAACAAAGAATATGGCCAAAAATGAAAAGAATAAGAAACAAAATTAACAAAAATTTAATAAAATAGAACAAATCATCTACAAAGTGAATATACAAAACTATCCAGAAGTACAAAAATGTACCCAAAGTGAACAAAAAAGAACAAAATAATGGAGAATATGGTAAAAAAAAAAATGAACAGAATAAGCAACAGAACAAAAAAGTACAAAAGATTCCCCAAAATGAAAAAAAATAAGCAAAATAATCAAGCATATCGTCAAACATGAAATAAACGAGAAACAACGTGACCAAAAGTCAACAGAATAAGTAACAAAATGAACACAATAAAAAAGGAACAAAATAATCCCTAAATTGAACTGAAAATGAACAAAATAACCAAGAAAGAAGGAAAATTTGCCCAAAATTTTAAAAAGTAATGAACATGATCAAAAATCAACAGAAAAAAGCAACAAAATAAACCAAATAAAATAAAAAAAGGAACAAAATAATTCACCAAAATGAAAAATAATACTTAAGAAGGAAAAGAGTGCACCCAAAATTAAAAAAACAATTTTGTGTCAACGTTAGGAATAATGTATAAAAGTGTAAGCTCTCCAGTGTCTGCTTTAGCACTATGGTTAAAAAAAAAAAAAGATGGACAGACGGATGGAGCACTGATTGGTCCGTCCAGTGGGCTTCTAGCCAATCACGTGTTACTCTCTGGGAGGGAAACCCCAGCGTCAAAACAAACTGCCACTTGTTGATTTCACCTCTTTACTTTAGCATTTTGCTGCCATTTACGTGCTCTTTAACACTGACTTTGACGGGGACACACTGGATTTATTTACTCTTCTCCTTCGTTGTGGATTTGTTGGAGTACTTTCATGTTTGCATCCACTTGTTTCCGTGCAGCCCTGTGTGATGTGATATTGGTTTCTCCGTGACCATGCTCCAGACACGTCCACTGCTTTTACTGTGTGTGACCTTATCATCTGTGTTACAACCAGTGTCCTCACAGTCACATGAAGGCAAGTCATCATTAATTCATCATGAATCAATAGTTGTTCATTTTTAAATTTTTCTTGATTTTTTTTCATATTTTCTTCTTTTTATTTTATTTATCTTGTTCTTTTCTCATCATTTTCTCCATACTTTTGTTTTTTTTTTGTCTCTTCTTTCATATCTTGTTCACTTTTTTCCATTGTACTCCTCAATTTTCAATTGTTTTGTCCACTGCTTGTTCATTTTCTGTCATATTTTGTCCACTTGTTTTTTAATTATATTAATTTTTGAACAGCTCATCAAACATATTCGAGCAGCTATAACTACAGTCCCATTTTTTTCTCAATTTGGATGGTTTTTGAATGTACCAGGTGCTCATCTAGGTCTTTATGGGTTAATTATGTTCAATTACTTTGGATTTTTTTATTCACTTTGATTTGTTTTCCTGATTTTTAATTTTTTTTTCATCATTAGGCTTTTTATATTGTCCATTTTAATTCATTTTGTTACTCAATTTGTTGATTTTTCAACATTTTTTGGTTTTTTCCTGCTTTTTGTTCATATTTGTTCATTTTCCTCATTGTCATTGTCATTTGGCTTCTTATTTTGTTCATGTCCCTTCACCTTGTTTCTCATTTTGTTCATTTTTCCACATATTTGGTTATTCTTTTCACTTTTTGTTTACTTTCATAAAATGTTCTTATTATTTTATCAATTTTTGCTCTTTTTCTTTGGAAATTTTTAAACATTTATTTTCCTGATTATTTCCTTGATTTTTCATCACTTGGCTTCTTATTTTGTTCATTTTTTCCCTTCATTTTGTTTTTCAGTTTGGTCACCCTTTAACATTTTTGGATTATTTCTTCTCTTTTTGTTCACTTTTGTCAATTTTCTGAATTATTTTCTTGATTTTGTCACTTAGCTTCTTATTTAGTCCATTTTTTTCATTTTGTTTCTCAATGTGTTATTTTTGAACATGCTTTGATTACTTTTTTCACTTTTTCACTTTTTGTTCACTTTGTTCATCATTTCTGGTAATGATTCTGATGACTTTTTTTTGTCTATTTTCCTGATTATTTTTGTTCCTTGATTTCTTCATCTTGTTGACTTGGTCCATATTCCCTCTACCACTTATGTTGTCATAGGTATTAGTGAGTTAGCACAGGCCCAAAGTGCAGAATGCGACTCACTTAGAGATTTTAGATTTGCCGAGAATTTCACACCTCATTTTCTCTGAAATGAGGCATGATTTGTCTAACATTTTAACCAAATGTAGTTATTGTAGTTTGTCTCTGTAGGGCAGGATAATCGTAAATTAATGCAGTCCCATAGGGCTTTTTCTACCGCTTCACCACTTTAAAAAAAATAAATCTGCTTAACTTTTACTTTTTTAGCTTTTACTTTTCAGAGTTTTAGCTTTGCTGCTTTGGTTTTGTGCAAGTATATTATCAGTCATAGATAGTTTTACTGTTTGTTATTATTTTCTACTCTTTGTCAGGTCCTGCTAATCCTAAATAGAATGCGCATAATACAAATCCTCTGGTCTTAGGAGGCTAAAATGGTCATGAACACCCAGTAATACAACAAGAAGCTGTAAAACATTAATTACAGATGCAGTAGGTTCGATAGTATACGTCAAAATAGCCTTTTTGCAGTGTTATTTATATATGTACTGAATACAATGATCTTTGGATATACAACCTTGAAACTGACCTTGACCTTTTTCTTTGAAGGTCACAGTATATTTGGATTCACCATAGTCAAAAACCTGAGGTTATAGGACATTTTTAACCTCGCTACATAGCTAAAAATATAAGTAGATCAAAGTACAATGATTTCAAGGTCAAAGTCATTTAAGTTTTCCTGGAGCCTAAAATTATATATATCACATATTAAAATTTGGCACCTCCAGCTCTAGTAATATTGGCACTCTAGGTCAAGACAGGTTTTTGCAATTATTAATGCTTTCGACATAATTATTATTCAAAATTGGGTGGTGGTTGCCATAGTAACCCTTCCCCTTAGTGTGACTACCCGTGTGTCACTTTTGGTTAGTTTGAGTCCAGTGATACTGGAGATACAGAACTGAATGTTCAGACAGATCTCTTGACCCTCCTGAACTTAATTCGGTTGGGTGATAATAAGTAGTTAAACAGAGTTAAAGTAAAAAAAAATAACAGATGGTGTTTCTATGAGGGTTGAAATGTGTGTGTTTTATTAACCCAGACTCCTCCTCATGCAGAGCTCGCTCCTCTTACTGGGCTGTAATCAGACTCTTATTGCAGCTGTAGATCAGTGGTTTATTTGCTGCCTGTGATAAGACTAACATTACATCCTCAGTAGAGACTAAACAATAATGGAAGCACTTTAAACCACTGCTAAACACAGCTGGAGTTGTTTATATGTATTGAGGAAGACACATAGAAAAAATGTATTCAGCATCTGCACAAAAGTCTATTACGGCATTCTTTACAATTGGTGATAAAAGCTTATGAGTCTATTGGTTTGGTTTAGAGGAGCTGTCATTTACATGCATAGAGGCTGTAACTCACAGTGTCTTTGAACATAAATGTCAGCACAGCCTTAGAATAAACTATGGAGTCCAAAACAAGACATGGAGACTATTAAAAAATTATCAAAATTAACACATATGAACCTAACAAAACTTTCATTTTTATGTAAAGCAGGGGTTTTGAGAGACACAATAGTTACATATCACCAAAAAATAGGAATTTAAACTTTTTGTTAGGGGAGAAGTGAAAAAATAATTTGAAAATGTGTTTGTTGAAAACCAAAAAATACAAGTCTTTGTCAAACTTAAGGAAACATATCGGAAACAGCACCTAAGCCCTCTGTCCTGTAAAACAAACAAGAAAATCAACAACATAAGCAATAAAATGACCAAAAATGAACAAAATAGCAATAAAATGAACAAAAATTACCAAAACTAGAATGCACTCAAGTGAGATGCTGTCCCATGCTGGATACTTGCCTAGACCTTGCACACATTTAGTATGAGCTAACAATGTGAGAGAGGGCTCAGAGACCTTTCAAACCAAAAAAGTTTGTGAAAATTTAACAAGCGGATGTTGAGACACAGCTTAAAGCAAGTTTGACATTGGCCCTTGACCTTTGACGTTTAACCCCAAATTAATGGGAAACCAGGTCAAGGTCAATATTTCTGTCAAGTTTGTTCCCCCTAGATCTATTCCTGATTGAGTTATAGGGTAAACACGGACACAAACACACAAACAAACACACAAACGGCAACAACTGCCTCAGTTACCCACGCTGACGGAGTCTGGCCATGGAGTCGATAATCTGCAACAAAATGAACCAAAGAATCAACAAAAAGAATAAAATAAAATTAAATAAGCAACTGGAAAACTTAAAACGCTTGATATTTCCTGCATATAACCAGGGAAATGACTGCAGGTGTTTCATGTGCATCCATGATGAACCAGGGGTTTTTTGCTGTGTAGCACAAGATGGTGTTTTTGTCTCCTTCCGGTCATGATATTTCCTGTCCCTCTGCCAGCATGCACGCCTCACACACGGCCCATTGTGTTTCAGTATGATCTCAGCAACGCAGACGCACAAACGCACATGCGCACACATAGAAGCACTGTGTGTCACTGCAGCACTCTGCACCCACTGTGACACACTGTCCACATTTAGAGCTTCATCACAATGAGGCTGTTTGTCTGCAGACGTCCTGCTGCCCTCTGCTCCATCAGCCCCAGGCCTGGACCACTACAGCTTCACTTTGCTTCAAAGTCTGCAGCCAAAACAGCAGCAGGGCACTGAAACACATGAACATTTTACAATCACTGCAGCGCCATCATTCACTATGTCTGCCCTGTAAAAGCAAAGTGCACTAACTCCCAAGAGCTTTACTTGTCAGATTTCAGCTTTTTCTGTCCAGTGAAAGTGAAATGTACAGGTATCTAGTGATTTGGAATGTTTGGGATAAAGGATTATCTGTTCTCCTACTCTCTTTAAAAGCCCTCTTGGATTTGCTGGAATATACATTTCCACAAAGCTTGAAAACAGACCTTTTTCCTCAGCTCATGAGAAGTTCAAGTAGAAGTACTCATAAATATAAGTACTTGAGGAAGAGTAAAATGATGAAATGAATATTTCATTTTGACATATATTTTGTTCATTTATGTTATTTTCATTATTATTTTGATCATTTTGTTGCTTGTTTTGTTCTTTTTGGGGGGACATTCTTTTTATTTTTTTAATTTACTTGATTATGTTGATCATTTTTGCTCAGTTTGTTGCTTATTTTGTGCATTTTGTTAATCTTTGTGATAATTTTTTTGCATGTTTTTACTTATTTTGTTGCTTAGTTTATTCATTTTTGATAATTTAGTTAATCACTTAGTTCACCTTTTAAATTTAATTGATTTTTTTCTGAGTAACTGGGTAAGAGTAAAAAGTACTGTACAAGACAAGTACTCAAAGTAGTACATTTATTTGAAAATAATTCTTAAATACTGTACATGTAAAGGAGTAAATGTACTGTACTTGAGTTTTACCCACCGCTGGTTATCAAATGACAGCAACCACAATAAAAAGAGTATGATTTTATAGAATATGATGTGTTGCTGTACGTGCTATAGATCAAACTACTAAAACAGTGTACTACCAAAGAAAAGCATTCATCCCACTGTGATGTTTTCACCTTTTATTGAATTAGAAAGTCCATCATTGTTATTGTTATTTTGTCGCTTTTGATAAGAATTGATATGAAATAAAAAGTCCTGGTGGATACAAAAACCTTTCTGTGTCACTAAATATCCCCCAGAGTTCAGTTAAAGCCATCATTAAGAGACAGAAGGAATATGATACATGTATAAGTCTGTCCAGAGCAGCTCATTCTCACAAACTGAGAGACCTGATAAGAAGGAGACGAGCGAGGGAGGATACCAATATACCTATGAGGACTCTGAGTGAAAAGCTTCAGCTGCATAGATGAAGAATCTGTACAAACAATGATTTAGCAGGTTCTTCACCAGTCAAAGCGTGAGGGGGGACTCCAGTGTAAGCTAGAAGTTAGCGTTAAGTTAGAGGCTATGTTTGACCACTGTACATCAGTACATCAACCACTATGAAACATAGTGGTAGCGGCGCCATGCTCGGTGGGGGGGTG
>JAQQAE010003859.1:0-19571 GCA_029823295.1 Pseudamia nigra | reverse complement strand
ATCTTTGAGTCCATCTCATGAAAAACGGGATCAAAAACAAAAGTGTTGCGTTTATATTTTTGTTGAGTGTATGTCAGAGAAATATTTCAGATCATAAACCAAACTTAAATAATAAATTTAAGACAACACAAGTAAACACAAGATGCAGTTTTTAAATGAAGGTTTTTATTTTTAAGGGGAAAAAAATCCAAACCTGCATGGCAGGTTAGGGTTTTTAGTAGACAGCAGAATTCGTGGTTCCAGTTACGGTACCACAGCAAGTCTTCCAGGTCCTGAAGCAGCAAAACAGCCCCGGACATCACACTACCACCATATTTTACTGTTCATATGATGTTTCTTTTCTGAAATGCTGAGTTACTTTTACACCAGATGTAACGGGGCACACACCTTCCAAAAAGTTCAACTTTTGTCTCGTCAGTCCACAGATATTGTCCCAAAAGTCTTGGGGATCATCAAGATGTTTTCTGGCAGCGGTTTTTGTCTCTTTCTTATGGTGGAGGCCTGCAGTTCTTTGGATGTTGTTGTGGGGTCTTTTGGATGAGTTGTTACTGCGCTCTTGGGGTAATTATGTTTTCATGTACGGTAGGTTTGGTTTTTATTTTCCCCTTAAAAATTAAAACCTTCATTAAAACTTCATTTAAAAACACTGAAATTTAAATTTCAGTGATGATCTGAAACATTTAAGTGAGACAAACATACAAAAAAGTAAGAAATCAGGAAGGCGTAAACACTTTTTCACAGCACTGCATAAGCAGCTGATTCTGAAATCAAAAGGACACCTCATTTATATCAGTGGATCCTTCTGCTTCAAAAGAAACGGCATAATTATTTTCATCTAAATTTATTTTAAGTTGCAATCTACACATTATAGTTTACAGATTTAGTTCCCTCAGTGTTCTTTAGGAACAATAATACAAAGACTGTCATGACCAAATCGGTAACCAGGAACATGAATTGTTCTGCCCATGTGTTCCATCTCTTATAGCATGACGTCTTTCAGGCCACTTATACTTGTTTTGAAAATGAATGTGACTCATAAGTATGATTGTCTTTAAAAAACATTTAGCTCAGTAGACATTTTAACTCATTATGGCAAGAATACTTTAATTCATCATTTCAGTCGAGTGTGTTCTCCGTTGCATGGCTTTCTGAAGTGGAACTAATTTCTTATTGACGTCACCTGTATTTTTCCAGCTGAGTCAGGCTAAAGTGTCTGCTGTGAAAAAATTATCCTCTTAACTAATGAGAAAAATAAAGTATTTTATTAAGAAGCTTATGGGCCTATATTCTTTACTAAATTCATTATATCGGCAAAGGCTGGGCGATATGGCCTAAAAATAAAATCCTGATTTTTTTCGCAAAAGATTTGAATTACAATGTTTTCCAATTTGTTTTCCTACTTTAAACAAAATAAGTACAAATGACAGAGAATAACTCAAAACAAATTTTGCTTTTATTTCAAAAACTTAACAAAAGTATCCTCTATTTCCCTCCTGGAACTAAAGTGCCAGCTGTTCTTTTGCTTTAAAAAATACCCTACGTTTAACAATGTCCAAAGCGACCACTACAGTGATCGTTTTTCCATCACATCCCTTTCTTATCATCTGTTGTACCTTGGGTAAATGATTCTACCGCAGTGAGCTGCTTTTAAGTTAAGGAGTTTGTCGGTTGTAGTGGTCTTGTTCCCCTCGTAAAAAGTGGCATTTCTCCCACTCAACTGGATGCGTCTGTTTTAGATGTGGAATAAGTTTGTTGCGCTGCTGCCTTTTGTTGCAATGGGCTTTAGACAAACTTTGCAGCATGTAGTCATTTGCTCCACATCTGTTGCCGCAAAACCAAACCAGTTCCAAACCACTGACAATACTGCTTTGTTTTTAGGAACAAACTTCTCGCTCTCGTTAGCGGCAGCCATGTTTGTGCATCTCTGCTAAGGAAACAAGGGGGAGGGGGGAAGCTACGGAAGCTCCTGGGGGTAAAAGTACCAAGAGGATAAAACTGTACCAACCGTGCCAAGAGGAGAAAAAACTCTATTTTTTCATTTTATAAATCGTACGCAACAAAAAACAAAAATCGATATATCACCCAGGCCTAATATCAGCTATCATGATTTGTAATGATAATGTTGATTTAACCTCAAATACAGTAATTCTAGTCCTCTGGTGCCCCTTCCTGTTTTACTCTATGTGACCTATAGTGCTTAACAAACGTATGAAATCGCCACCCGATGTAAGGTTTGTACCGTAGCTGCACTAAGTTGACAGCATTTGTAATTAATTGTTATTTCTGACTTCTCACAGAAGTCCAGTGTGCTGCCTCAAATTTGGCTACACAAATATGAATTCAGTTTGGAATTCCTCACTCCGGCTTCTAGCTAGTTTCCTAACATCGCGGACTGCACCTTTAAGAGTCTCTGCAGTTCACACCAGAAATACTTTTCACCTCTTACTTTACTTTATTCTTGTGGACCCAGACTAAATTTCAAAGCACCAGCCATTTTGGTTTTGGTGACGTAGTGTATATCACATGGGAATGAAATCCACTGAGAGATTTCACTTAACACAAAGGGATATTTTACAATTTCATGTATTTATGCAACTGAATACATTAGCTTAGAAATGGAGTTAACTAATGACCCCCCCAGCACAAGAAACACACAAAAACAAGTCTCACAAAGCCAATTTGATGTGATCCATTAGATGTTTAGGAAAATTGCCTGCTTCTAAAGCCAAAAAACTCTTCATAATCCATTTCCGATGATTTGAAAAATGTGCTGTCACTGAGCTGAAAACATTACTTACTGACTTTTCTAAGGATCCAGATACATAAACCACCAGTGACTGTAAACAGCATTCAGGGCATCATGTATAAAGAATATGGACATGCATGGCACCCTTTGTAACGTACCCTGTGCATTTTTCTAAAAAATATAGTGTTCTCTGAATATATTAATGAACCATAATGTTAAAGAGATGTGCCAAGCAAGGCTCACTATGGAGAGATGAAGTCTTGCACCATTGCACTTTCTTTGCCTTGTGGGGAACAGGAGGGTTGGCAGAAGGTAGCCCCTGGATACTGAAGGCCTTTTTTAATTATCATTTGGCTTCAGCGACAGATAAAAGAAGGAATCCAACTGTCCAGTCCAGGATTATCCACATAGATGACATGAATTTTTAAATGTCTTTCTACGCATAAATGTAAAATTATAATTACACTGTTTACTGGTCTTGTGCAAACCACCCACCAAGAGCCCTATGAAATAATATAGATGTGAATAATTATTCGCTATTGCAAAACAGCTTTGCATAAGCAGAATTTAAACAGGTACAGATGAGCGCTGGGGAGAAACAGCCTCCACAGGTGATGTTTGGTACCTTTCTCCAGCTCCACGGGGAACAGGTCCAGCCTCTCCACCCTCTTCTCCAGTTCGTACTCGGCAGACGCAGCCATGGGATCCACATCTTCATTACGTCTGTCGTAGTCTTCATTGGGATATGTGGCAAACACCTGCACACAGGAACAGAAACAGCACATCAGTCCCAAAACACAATAAAGGCACATGAACATAGGACTAATACCCTGTGCATTATGGTTGTTCTTAGGCTTGAACAGTCACCGATAAAGAGATTTGAGGCTCCTTGGATTTCTTTTTTGTGAAGTATGATCCACCAGTTTAGGAGCAGTGACGTTGCCGCTTCTTATAACTCATGTTTTTTTGCACACTTACAGACACTGCTATTGAAAACCTCACTTCCTGCACACACTGCAGAAACAGTGCATTAAGATACAAGGGTGTGATTTTCATTTAAAAGCAAATGTTGTGGATAGTCACCTCAGTACTGACACATAAATTATTTTTATAAAGTATGTGTACATGAACTGTTCCTTAAATATCTGAAATATTTGTGCTGCTATAAATGAACAAAAACAGAAGCTACTGAGATACATTTATTTATAATTCGTGTCATATTTAAACCAATTTTAGATTAATTAGGATTTTACATAATTTTATAGTCTATATGAATTTGAAATCATGATTAAAACTATACAAAGACTAACAATAACAAAAAAGCAACATTTTGAAAGGTGTTGGTGTGCATTATTTGTTAAAA
This sequence comes from Pseudamia nigra, assembly GCA_029823295.1. Classification (NCBI taxonomy): domain Eukaryota; kingdom Metazoa; phylum Chordata; class Actinopteri; order Kurtiformes; family Apogonidae; genus Pseudamia; species Pseudamia nigra. Next base: position 15,462 of record JAQQAE010003859.1, on the reverse strand, counting down.
CCAGTGGGTAATGGCCAAGGCGGTGCCATAAAGCCGATGTAACTTAATGTTGTAATACCACTGACGGTCGCTGGAGCGTGAGGCTCCTGGTGCACTGACTCCCACAGAATTATATTGGACTTCTCTCTGAAAATACTACTAAGTGAATAATTTTTTGTCATGAGTCATCATGGTCTCCAATGTTTTATTTGGACCCTCTAATAAGTGATCTGGTGGTCCATAATTAACTTTTTGCTCTGTCATTAAGATATTATGACAAATAAGCCAACAAATCACTGTCAACACAGGTCGCTATGGTAACTCAACTGGCCAGCGAAGTCAGACCGAGTCAGACCTTTAGCGTCTGTGCATTCATTTGTGATTAAGTGATTCCACAAACAACACCGTAGCAGTTACCACTCGCTTACCTATTAGACCACGGACATACGACACTCCCGTAGCACCGCAGCCATTTGTCCAAAAAAGGTTACATCCTGTTTTTGGCTCCAAATTGTCATCCAGGAAGTGACAACCTGACAGCCTCAAAACGGCCACTCAGAAACCAAAGGGTCACTAATATATACAGTCTATGGTTAAAACTTAAAATAATATGAAATAAATCACAGAAGAAATATATTCATAATAAATAGAGAGGTTGCATTTTCAAGACGAAGCATGAGTCAGCCTTCAAAGTAACTGACTGAAGTTGGTGTAACTCAGCAATTCATCACACACTCAAAGACTGTGGAAATGTATAACTAAGATAAACGGTTGACAGTAATTGACCAGCATTGACAATGCAGCAGATGTAATGCAATTCAAACGTATCGACCGGTTCAGCTGTGACAGCCGCAGCGTTTCCTTCGAGCCTCTGAAGTGTATCATTTCACAGCTGCGATGTAGATCGAACAAACAGGAAAATCAATTACAACCACTGAAGTTGCTCTTATGAAGACAGAGGCCCCGTTTCAGGGCTGAACTTCCCACATTCACTCAGCTCAAACAGCATGGCAGTTTACATAACCACCTCCAGCATGCTAATGGAGGGCTCCTGCAGCTGCTGCCTCACACACACACACACACACACAGACACGCACACCCACACACACAGAGTAAGTGGGATCTTTAAAAGCCTCACATTTCTTCATCCAAGGTGATTATGCATGCAGCACCTTGTTTGCTCCACCAGCCACACTAACTTAGGCCCTTTTTTCTCACACATTCTTTGGTTTACTTCATTAAATTTACACACTTTTCTCTCCGCGGTCCATTCTTCCGTCTGCTATAACATTTTCACACTTTTTTCTCCGTCTAGTTCATTCGCTGTCTGCAGTTTAGTTTGTCCATCTGTGTTATAAACTAGCATTTCATTGCTTTTGTGCTTCCCTCCAGTAATATTGGGTCGGTCTCCTTGGAAACCTCACAGTAAAGAGCTTGTCAGTTTTGACAGTGGCTTTTGAATCCCCTCCTCTTTTGAAATGTATTCAGTATCACTGTATTTTCATGCATCAGTGAACACTGCGCAGGCTTCTTATCCCACTTTCAAGCTGTCATTTACACCTAAAAACAGCTTTAAACTTCAACATCACTCTGCATTCGCACAATGGTGAAGCAAGACAAGTAAAAAGAGGAAAAATGCATGTTGTTCTAGTGTTACAGTAAAAAGTCAGACATCTCAAATTAACCTGTACTGTATATCTACTGCAGCATCAGAGTTTTGCAGAATCAAGCCCTATCCTGCAGATGACCAAGAGTACATATACAGTGCAGAAATCTTATGACTTTTGATTTAGGTTACCTTTGTATTTAGAGGGATTAGCTGAATGTGGATTACTGACACACAAAATACACTGTTTGCATCATGAGTAACCACGCATTAAACAACAACAGAGCATGACAAGCATGCATACCCACTGTAATGCTCTCACGTGGCACTGCCTCACTCCTTGAGTTTAAAGATCAAGAGGCCACAGCTGGTGGCTCACGATGCCCTCGTTTCACGCCCACGACGCTGCCGAAGATCAAACCGGGTTCAGTAACGTTAAATGTGGGACTGAACAATGGCCATGATTAGATGCATGTCACGACCTGTGCCCTAAGGACTTGTGCAGCCTACAGTTCTGCACATAATTAACACTTTCACACCCAAAAGAAGATGGTCTGCCTCTTTGCATTAGATGATCTTACACAGGGCAGACAGGCCAATGTGAACGTACGTGATGTAATCCGTAACCCCCAGCTCACCTCTGTAAGCGTACACCGAAGATACATGAACTCTATGAACGGTGAGGTGGCTGTCTGTGGAAGACAAACATTGGGATTAAAGGGAGGCGGGGGTGGGCAGGGCTGGGGAAGGACGTTGTTCCAGTTGTGGCAGATAGTAGGTCAGAGGAACTAACAGATGGCCAGGAAACTCCCTTCCTCCCTCCCTCCCGCTACCAGCCTGGGATGTCCTACAAAAGCTCTGTGGGCAGCTAGCTCGAGCTAGTCACCAGCTAACAGATTGTGTATGTGTCTATAAAGAGCACCCACTTGGGGCTATAAAAGGTATTAAAACATCCAGTAAGTGACAAGTGCCATTTAAAAATGCAGTTATCGTGACACAGAAATGGCTAAATGATAGATCTGGTCTCGAGGCCTGTGCTTGTGTAGAGCGCGGTTCCATCTTGATGGCCCTCAGGCTGCAATGTGATTTGGATAACACTGGCAATTTAAGCAACAAATACACACTCCACCCCCACCCCCACTCCCACTCCACCACCACTGCCCACAGCAGCAGGCAGTGTGTCTCTCCACTTTCACTCTCCAAAAACAGGCCTTATTTTGGATTCAGCCAATAGGATGTGTGGAGGTGGTGCCACTGGTTTAAACAACAGGAATGAGTGTTTACGCTCTCATTTCCCCCATGTGTCACCCAACTTTCCATCTTTTTCATGGCTCTTGTTATTCCTGGAGGCTTTGACACCAACAGCCTGTTCCAGCTGCATTGCTTTGTTTTTTTCTACCAGGCCCGAAACATGTGAGGAAAATGTCAAATGTACAGTAATGTTTAATATTTCAACAATAATATGTTACTTAACGTACAGTATCTACCTGGGCTATTAGTGGATACACTACTACAATGTAATATTAAACAATAATGTTCAAAATGTTTTTCTGAGTATTGTCATTGCTCCTGATTTCAATATTTAATGAAAACAAAATATTTCAAAATTGCACAAATTTGGGTCTGTTGCAGCCTTTTCCCTCTAACTGAAGTCATTATCCTGCAGTGTCACAGTGCCACAAACGAGAAAAGAGTATTGACTTACTTTGTAGCAGTTAAGTGTGAAAATTGACTATTTTGCGTATTACTGAATGGGGCTTTCTTTGTTTGATTGTCATTGAGGTCACGGGCATTTCAGCAAAATTTTATGTTGTATTTACACTTAAAGTTTACTCCGAGGCATTCATTTTTTATTGCAAATATCAGTCTCGTTCATTACTTATAACCATATTCAGCATTTGCTCTAAAAACATTGTTTTCCTTATTTCAGGAGCTGGCAACCTGCAGATCCAGGGTCACAAGTGGCTCCTGTGGCTATTGTCCAGTGATGGAAGTAAAGTATTATAATTCAATTCAGTTCAATCTGTATACTGTAGTGCCAATCATAATCACCGATTATCTCTAGGTGCTTCACAATTTGAGGCTGAGACCTCATGACTGCACAGACAATCATTCGCATTCACATTTAGAGTAGCCAATTCACCTAGTTCATGTTTTTTTGGTTGTGGGAGGAAGTTGGAGTAACTGGAGAGAACCCACGCAGACACGGGGAGAACATACAAACTCCACACAGAAAGGACCCATCGCCAAGCGTTGGGCTCGAACCCAGGACCTTCTAGCTGTAAGGCACCGTGCCTACAAGATAAATAATTATTTTGCTAATAATATCAACAAAAAGACCACAAAACCAGCAAAAAGAATTTCTTTAAAAATTCAGTCATTAACAAAAATCAAGATAAAACTGTTTTTAAAACTAAAATAATCTAAATTATGAACAAAAAAATAGGAAAATGACTGAAATTACAATTAAACTGACGGAAAATGGCTAAAAGATTTTAGAAATATTCTACAAAATGAACAATTTAGCCAAGTAAATGAACAAAGTCGGTCAAAAATAATGAGCAAAATAATCCACAGAAATCAACAAAATCCACAAAAATATTCTGGGAAATGAACTGAAAATAACAACAATGAAGAAAAAATATATATATATATATTTTAAAGTGAACAAAAATAAACCAACCAATCAGCAAAATTAGCAACAATGACATAATAGTCCATAAATTGAGCACAAAGGAACAAAATAATCAAGGAAATGAACAAAATATTTTTACAAAATTCAATAAAATTAACAAATGAATCAACATATTGGAAACAAAAGAAGAAAATAATACACAAAATGAACAAAAAAGAATGAAATAATGACAAATTGGTGTTGACATGTTGACAGCTAAAACATGCATCATATGTTATGTCGTATGTCAATGGTTTGAATATTATTTGAGGCCTTAGACACTTATTTCTTACTTTTCTGTTCAAAAATGGCTTTTTGATTTTCAAGGTTGCAGACCCCACCTTATATAAATGAACTAACCATGTAGTCACTATCAACATGACAGTAAGTAATCTGATTAGTTTTATTGAAATGACATGGTTAGTGATTATTATTATGGTGATTACAGTGCGTATTGAGATGCCTCTAAACACTATACCACACCATTCCTAACATCGCAGGTTAAACACGTCTATGACCGAAGTGCCAGGTAACTGCTTTTAAATCCTCCTAAAATTGGGGGTTAATCCATATCCCAGATGTGCAACATGCAGGCACAGAAAAAGGGATGTGGCCGCGGCTGCTGTTGCCATGAATTCTTCTCCTCCAGCCAATAAAATGGATCTGCGAGGTTTGTCATAGTAACGGTGGCACGGCACCACAGTCCATCTATTTTGGCAGGCCAGTCGCAGGCAGCAGTCATGTTTAGGCTTAGCGCTGACCCTGAGGAGAGATGCAGCGCTATGTGAATAAGGTCAACGGAATGAACAGAACAACCCGATGTGAAAGATGGTTTGTATGTGGACTAGACCTCTGAATCTTGACCATCGTTTCACATAATTTGAATTCGTTTAGATTTTTTACTTCTGTGACTTCTTTTTGTTTTTCCAATCCACCATCACTGTGACAATTTTTGTCCATCCTGAGATAAACCTGCTGATTGCTTCAAACCTCTTCATGTAGCCACAGAGGATGCCATACCACTGCTTCAAAGGATGATGGGGCCTTTAAAATCCAAAGGCTCGTTCCCGATTTCCCTATTTTTCGCGTCCTTGACTCTTATATTGTGACCTCGTAATTGATCTCAGGGCACTATTTTTAAAGATTTTTCAGTTCATCAACATGCACATCAAGGAGCAAAAATCAAGGAGGAGGCCATAACTATGAATGCACAGGGGAATGCTTTGCAAAGTCCTCAGAGATCAGACCATACACTGTACAGTTTATAAAAGAATCCTATGGGTGACATTATAGAGTTCACTTTGATGACCTCACCCATAGGTTAGATGCTCACACAAGGAGTCTCTGGGTATCACCATATTAACACCACTGTTGACTCCCTCCGATCTAAAAATGCATTTACATGTGGGATGTGAAGGGGCTGAGTCAGGATGAATGAAACGGTGAAGACACACCTGTCAATGAAAGCACCTGGGTCCTTAATTATGCACAAAAATCAGCAGCATCTGGATCTGGATCTGAATTCTGTAACAGTAAACCCCAGGTACAGTGTTCACAGAGGTATAAATGTACTATTGAAGCCAAAAGTATTTATACAACCGTGTACACACGTTTATTTCTTCTCTAAACTTTCTCATTTTAAAATGGCTTTCAAGGCCCAGTCATGGATGTTGCACCTATAATACAGTATATAAAGGATTGTGACACACAATGAACGAAAGATTCCCTCATTTGTAGGTAGCACTTTTATTGTGCATAATTTTTTGTTTTACAAGAATTAACAAAAAGTAATTTTTAATGTCTAAGTGAAAACAGATTTCTAAGTAATTGCATGTATATTCACAATCTTTAGGTCAGCATTCTTTAGATAAAACTTTGACCGCAATCACAGCATTCAGTCATTCTGGGCGGGGCTCAGTCAGTCTTGCACATCTGGACACTGCAGTTTTACCCCATACTGTTCAGGAAAGAACAGCCATGAATTCTGTATCTGGGCTCTGTCAGCGCTCTAAAACATTCACCTTTTTATCAATTTAACGCTTAATGTATCATATTTGATACATACATTTTCTAGACCATTAATTCATCAGTGGAATATTTTTTTCCTGGTTGTACACAATAAAATAAATGTAGTGCACTGACAATTGAGGAGAAGGCAGAAGGGAAGCCTCTCGGGACCTTCGGGGGGGCTAAGGACTGATTTACAGGATCTGTTACAATAAATGCTGTGTTCTGTATGTTTTTGGTTGTTTATTAAAAGATGTGAATGATTTGCAACAAACACCTGATGTATCAAAAATAATACAAACTAAATCTCAGTTATACATAGTACCTCTATGTTTCGGGTCATTGTCACTTAACATGTCTATTCTTTCTGTGCCAATCAATAGTATTATCTCATCTTAACAGGCGACATAAGGAAGCTCTAAGACATAACGAACATTACTGTACAGGTGCTGCATTACACACAGCTGTAAATGCTCACTTACTGTTTGTTGAAGACAGACAAGAGAATGGCTGACTTGGACAAACGTCAACAGCACTCAGATGTCCTGAGTGAGACGTTGCATAACGTGTCTTGTCACAGTAACGTGAACGAGTGGGGACGCCGACATATACACATATTCCAACTCGCCAACACTACAACCACTGCAGGACTGAGAAGTGGGGCAGTGTGACCTTGCTAATAATCTGTCTGGTCTCCCACCCTTCCTCGCTGTGAGTAATGCTCTCTATGAAATACTGCAAGCCCACTGAGTACACAGCGTCGAAGTAATAGACAGTTTCGGGATACGTTGACATGCGGTGATGTATTACCTCTCCCTGGGCAATCCCTCATCGACTGACCTGAGTGGTGAGCGCAAACCCCCAAATGTTGTTTTGGGTGCTAATTTTCACTTTTTTATGGAAGAAATACTTCAAAAATGCAGTGTCTACTTGTGCCAATAATCAAAGCCTACGCTTATTACAATATGAGAATAGTCGATGTTTGTGTTAATGATACAGTGCAAAAGAAAATCATAGGTGTGCTTTGAAGCAGGCAGGACTGCTACTTAAGAGTTGCGTAGGAAGCAAAAACCCATGAGAAAGAGTGTGTGTGGTGATGATGAGGAGGGGATGAAAAGTGTTAGAGTAGGTGATGAGTGAGCAAGGTGCAGGATGAAAAATAAATCTGATTATTTCTGCTGTGAACACAGCACAAATCCTGTAGAGATGCCTTTGTCTAATGCGTTTTTGTGGGAAAAGCTGTCCTCCAGATGAATTATTAAAAATAAGGGCATGTCAGGAGGCGAACATCATGAAACAACTGTACTGATACCCATAGAAAAAAGCCAAAACAAACAAACCAAACAAATAAATAAGACATGAAAGGCCACTTCCTCCGTTTCGACGAGGAGGCGGCCCTGCAAAGCGAGGCAAGTCTGTGACGATAACAACAATGCTGCTATTTTTACTAACAGTAGGAGACTGGTGACAAAGAGCAAAAGGGGGAAAAAAAAAGAAGGAGCGAAGGAATGAGTGTCAGGAGGAGCAAACAAAGGGTGTAGTGTGAACTCTACCCCAAGCAGAACTGCTATTTTTTGCCAGTTTGAGGACAGAGACAGACAGACAGAGACTCGTGTTCGATGTGAAGCAGGCACAAAGAAAGACATGAGCTCAGACATCCAACCGACATCACCGCAACCAGACTTAACTGTGGCCCAAAGCCGAATTGTTGCAGAGAGGAAATATGCGCTGCTAAAAATGACCAGATTCGAGCACTTCCTGTCTGAGAGAGAAACCGACTGACACTGTGACTTAAGAGCTGGCAGTAATACAGTAGCATGACATTTGAGCTGCATAATAAAGCTCCTCCCATTTGACCTCACCCCCCTTTTTTACTCTCATCCACCCCTGCATCCATCTCTATAACAAAGAGTACACTGATAGAGTGTGAAGGGACTCCGTGGGGGGGGGGGGGTTATTCTCTGATGACGGCCACAGGGTCATGACCAAATACAGCTTTAATAAAAGACTGGGAGTTATGACTTCTTTATCGCGCCAGTGTTTCCTCCCAGTAGCCATCTTTGATCTCCTTGGGACGAAATAATATAAAAGAACGTGGTATTTTTTTTTTTTTTTTTTTTACTTAGCATGCACGACAGCCACACTGATCTAAGACATAATATAAAAGGGATCATGGGATTTTGGCTGTCAAACTGATATCGGCTTTGGTGTCAGTTCATCTACTGCAGACAGGAAATCAATCAAGAAATGTTTTCATAATGAATTAATGGAGACAGTGTTATTTATGGTCACTTATCGAACTAAAACATGCAGCAATGTCTGCTCTAACTTCACTAGCTCCTCTCTGTTTTGTCTGATTCGTTACGTGACTTTAAATGGAATTTTTTAGATTTTTTTGGGCAGACGGCAGTGCAAAAACACATGAAGACTTCACCTTGGACTTCAAAATTATTCTAGTGGAGTCTAGTGGGCAGATGTGTACAGTGTTTTGACTGCAAATTTGTTCCACTTTTCACCAGACTTCCAATCCATCTGTATTTTACACAATCTCTCTTGTCCGTATTACTATCATTACAAAATGCCAGGTTTAACTTGTTGAGAAATACACATGATCTGACTACATTATAATGAAAAATGTCAGGCCTTGTCGCCAAAACTACGTCCTGAATAAAACATGAAATTTTCTCTCCAAAACTCTCAATTAAACACCAACAGCAACGTTTGGTAACATTGTGCTGTAGCAGTAATGTGGGATTAAGCAGGTTGTTTTTATCACCATCGTTGCAGATAAAAGTCAATCAGTGGTAATTTAAAAATGATGCAGTGTATTAAAATTTTATTACATTTTATTCATTCTAATAAAACCATGAAACTGTACTGTACATAATACCATTTACAGATGAGCAAATGACATGGGCCGTTACCTCAGTATGTTGATTTTCTTGATTAAAATAGGTGAAGCTAGGCCCAGGTGTGTGTATTATTTTGTAACATGTGTATTTACATTATATCCAACATTTCAAAAATTTTCACATTTGCACAAATCCATCATTTGCTCAAATAACGTAACTTGATTGTGTCATTAAACGCAATGTAAATAAGCTATTTTACTGAGTTGCCTCTGAGTTAGAAGCTTAGTGACTAAGTTCAGTCACGTTGTGCGCATTTTTAGAACTTTTATTGCAAAATGTAATCACAGCAGTAGCGAATCTGTAAATGCACGGCTGACGGTGTGTGATCTCGTTCCAACCGTGAAACATCTGGTGAGAGAAATTACATACTGCACACTTAGGTAGATTGTTGTAAAAATAATGCGAGTACACAGGCCAACAAATATAATAAGCCTGTTAAATTTGAGGTATTTTAACTTCATATCAAAGGTTTGTGTAAATGCTCCATGTCAATTTGCTCACCAGCTTACTTACTATGACTATGCACTACTGGCCAGTGTGCAGCGATGAGGACACAGTGCGCCTAACTTTCAACTTGACTGGTCACAACACAGCCCAGGAGCCCTGAGTCGCTGAAATGGCCTCGTGTCTGAGAGAATGTACGTGACGTGCAGTGTCAGGGCCCACTTTAGCCGTCTGAGTCGGTGTACGCTTCAGACTTCAAGGCAGAAGAGAGCGGCAAAAGGATCTGATGCTGGTCTCTGGATCATTACACCACCTCCAGACACTGAAAGACACTCACTATCAACTCTACCGCCTCTTGCATCTCTCCTCTCGCTGGCTCAGGAGGCAGGATCGCAGTAATTGTTTTCTTTCACTTTCTCTGCCCCCCCCAAACACACTCCAGTTCTCATGTGGCACTGTACACCACTTAGCCCACCAGCACGCTGACCTTTCATTATCCACAGCAGAGTATCCACTTCTCTAAACACCAGACTAATTATCCTGGCGTTTTTGCTCTTCTCCCCCCAAAATTATTTATGCAGGCACTATTTACAGATAAGTATTTACACAGCAGCTCTTTCTGGGGGCCATGTCAGCTGCTCGGGTGGAATGCAGGAGCATCCATTAGGAACTGGCTACTGTGGAGGGAGGGACGGAGGGTGGGTGTCAGTAGGGTGCAAAGCCCCATGTTGAAACAGAGTAAAATCTAAATGTCAGCATCATTGTGACACCAGCAGAGGCTGAGTGAGTTCATAAAAACAGCTGACTGCAGTGCTCGCTATGGCTAAATCAAAGCCAATGAGCTTTGTTAAGGTCAAGAGCAACAAGCTTTAACCGGGCTGGGCGTCACTACTGTTCCCGAAATGATTTATTTCAGCTTTTAAGGTCACATTTCTGTTCAATTTCCACTCCAATTTTCAATTTAGTGTCGATATTTCAATTTGTTTGGAAGAGATTCTCAGATAAATAGTGCTGTAAATTATACAAGGAGCATTCTAATCTGATGGGCTGGTTAAAATATTTTGGTGTATAGTAAGAATTTACATGAAAAAAGTTACATGAATGTGCTTTTAAATGGTATTTAAGGGTTAAAGCTCGAGGAATACTCATTCATAGAAAAACCTTGACAGGGTACTTCCTGTATAGAAAATCTCAAGGTGACCACCTGGTCAAATTGCTCCACAACCACTTATCAGTGAGACTAATCAGAAAAAGGCTTCAGTTTGTTAGGAAGCACAATATTTTTATTAGACTGACTTTAGCTTGACTGACATTTGACAAAACTAAAAGAAAATGGAAAACACTACTACACAACATGTACTACATTCATCATATAAGCGTGGATGTGAAGCTTTTAAAGGCGCAGTCAACGATGCCGGCAAACTAGCTCTTAGCCGACGGTCTGTCGCAGCCCACCGCCACCTGCCAATCAACACGGCTTAAGGCCTCGTAGGGTCAGGAGCTCACACACCCACCAGTGAAGTTGAAAACAGCCGTAGCGGTGGCTAATACGGAGCTAGCAATCGTAGCCCTCCAACCACAGGGTGATTGAGGAGAGACGGCCTGCATTTCAGATTCCTTCACTGTCTAGGTACAGGTAAAAATTAAAAACACATGCTAGTTTGAGAACTGTAAGGCTGTAAGTCACGTTGACTGACAGGTTAATCATTTACTGTGCATCAGTCCACTAAGAACAATCGGCTAATAGCTAGTTAGCCAACATCATAGACTGCACCTTTAACTTTCTTGTAAGGCGACAAATGATCTTCAAGACCTCCAAGAAATGTTGCAAAAAAATAAGGATTAAATCAGAGACTTTATCTTTTACTTGTCAGCTTATGCAATCATATTATAATATAATTTTACATTTTCCTGTAGATGGACGTAAGAAATAAATGAAAAGCACAGTACCACTTTCACTTCATTTTGAGCCAGAAAAACCTTGAAAATTAAATATTGACCTCATTGGTAATGGATTTTTCAGACTATCACTGATTTCAATTATCAAATAATTTATTATTTAAACCCAGTCCTAATCCTTAGCGCACATCAATGGAAAAGCTAACAGAAGTATAATTAAATGTGATATCCAGAGTGTTGGTTTTAAATGCTGCTTCTGCAGTGTTATATCTCCTCACCTTAATGGGCTCAGTGCTGAAGCGGATCTTCCTGGAAGGGGGCGGGTCCTCCTCCACAGGTAGCCCAGCCACCTCCACACAGCTGGACTCCGGTTCATAGCGGTCATCATCATCTTCATCCTCATCCACCTGACTTCCTCCAAAATCCTCCCCCACTGCGCTGTATGTGCTGATATCCACAGAGTCCCGTCCCGACTGCTCGTCTCTGACTGTCCTGTCTTCTTCTCGCTCCTCTGCATCCTTCCTCAGATCCCCAGCCTGCCTCATCGTCTCGCTGCCCTTTGGAGAGCTGTGCTGCTCGTTCACAGCACTGGCGTCTCCATTCTCTACCGAGAAGTGGCTGTCACTTTGCTGTGTTATGCTGTTTGGCTCTTTGGACACATATTGTTCCTCAGGTTTTAGCTCTGCTTTGGCCTCGACGCCTGCATCTGAAACAGTCTTTTCTCTTTGTTCATTTGGCTCTACTACAGTACTGGAAAGTTCAGTAGTTGGTGCATCTTGGCTCCCATTAATGCTCTCAGATGATGGAGCCATCTTCCCCCTGGGGCCCCTAGGAGGCCCCTCTTGGCCCTTCTGATTGTGTATGTCTTCCTCCTGGTTGCCTGCTGCAAAGGCACTGACTCTCTTTGTGATTATTTTGGAGTTCAAAACACCAACCTTGGCGCTGACCCCCCTGGAGGGCAGCGGCGGAGTAGAAGAGAGGCGATGGAGGTTGTTCCGGAGTTCAGCTGCTCTTTCAAACACAGCACTGAGCTGACTGACAGTCGGGGACACAGCTTCACTGGTGTCCAAGCTGTCCAGAGACTCAGTGCTGCCATTGAAGCGTGCCACCCCATCCAGCCTGCCATCCTGGAAGGTGGAGGCCTTGTCTGTTTTCAGCAGGACCCTGGTGGTGCTCAGCTTCTCCTGCTTCTCCTGCTGCTGCTGCTCGAAGATGCGGCGGGTCTCCTGCAGCTTGGAGTAACTAGGCGAAGAGGCCCTCTGGTGTCCATTCTCTGGTTTGGTGTCGAACTTGCTGACACGCTCGGACACGGTGGAGCCCAGCTTCAGCAGTGCACTGTGGTCCACGTTCTCATTCAAGCTGCCGGCTCTGGGAAGGGACAGACGCACGGACTTGTCGTTGTTCCTCGCTCCATCCTCTCCCTCTGCCTCCGCCGGGGATGTGGTCTGCATCTGCTGGAACATGTTTTTAATACGGTGCACATTGGAGCCGTACCTGCGCCCTCGGGGGCCCTCCTGAAGGTCCCCGTTGGAAGCATTGTCTTTAACGGGCTTCAGGGCCTGCATCCCCGCCTCGTACGCGCTCCGGTGCGGGGATGGGCTCCTGAGCGTAGAGCCGGTGCTCTTGGATGTGGATTCGGTCTTCATCATGGTCAGTCAAGCGATGCTCAGCGACGGCATGTCTCCTTTCTCAACTCCTGGTGGCGACACGAATCTGTTCGGATTCTAGCGAGGTGGCGCCCAGACAAGACCGGCAGATGGGGGGAAACAAAAACAACAGATCGTATTATAGGCCGCTTGCATCCGCTGCAATTCTCGTCCAATGCAACGGAGAAAGTGAGCACGATGCATCTGTCATTAGCCCGCTGCCTGCACGTCCAACCACATCTATGTGAACCTGGAGGAGCAGAGATAATTGCATTAGTCGGGGGAAAAAAAATTTGCACAAAAAGTAGAACAGTAACGAGCCGGGGATTTACCGCAGCGCGCGACAGATTGCTTACGTTTAATCCCGTTTTACAGACAGCATCATTTTGATCTCTTCATTCTGTGAGCTGCAGATTTCTGGTCCTCCTCTGGTAGCGGCAGAGTGCTGCTGCATGGAGGAGGCAGCAGCCGGGTCCTAGCGCCGGCCTCACCTCCTCCTCCTCCTCCTCCTCTGGTAGAAAAACAACAGCCTGCTCTGTTAGTGCACACTGCATCTGACTGAGGATGCGTTTATTACACTCAATGTTTTACGCATAGCGTCCTAATATTTATTTTAGAACGTATATGCTTGAGTACATCTCCAAAATATGGCAACCAGTAATTTAATTCATTACACCAGCAGTTTCCAAAATTGAATAAAACAGAAATGAAGCCATATAAACTGCAATAGTATCTCCATAAAATTATTTTATTGTACATGAAGAACACCTTTTTAATATAATTTTTTTAATGTCACCCTTACATGTAATAACCATAACCCGACTTACTGACTTTCAAAACACTGAGCAAAATAATCAAAGAAATTACAGAAAGTAACGAGAAAATTCACCGAATAATCAAGACAGTGAACATAAATGAAAGTGAGTAAAATAGTAAAGGAAACTTAAAAGAGAAAAATGAACAGACTTGGAAAAAAATAATGGCCAAAGTCAGCAAAATAATCAAGAAAATTAAGAGAAACTGAATTTAAAAATCAAGGAAATGAACAAAGATATATGAAGGAATCAAGAAAGTCAAGGAAATGAAAATTAGGAAAAATTAAGAAAGAATTAATGGTATTTGACAAAATGACCAAGATGAACTACATAATCAAGAAAATGAAAAAACAGTCCAAATATTGAATAAAGGTAAACCAAAAAAAAAAATATATTTATATGTATGTATGAAAGTGTCATGTGGTTATGTATTTATGTGTGGGGACAAAATTGGACTGGAAAGTGACACGACTGCTGAGTGTCCTCTCAGTGACACCTCACTACCTGCAGGCCACTTCTGGCATGGTGTTGTTAACCGCTTGACTAGGTCAAAGGTTAACTTAAGGTAAATATTCATTGCAACTCAAAAGCACCCTGCAGGCTAGGTTTACCGTATGGAATCTGGAGGGATATATTAAAATGATTCAAATTCAATATAATTTATTGCCTCAATGGGGAAATTTATTTTGGGCTCTGCCCATCTGCAGCTCATCATGAAGCATGAAACATAGAAGCGTACACATACATACACATTCATGCCGTTTACACATTGCACATGGCTTAGATTAAATAAAGTTAAAGCAAATCAGATAAAATCAAATAAATTCAAATAAATACATTAAAATCAAATAAAATACATACTGTACCACCCGTATAGCTTACATTACATGTTAGTGTTGAGGAGTTTAACTGACATTGGCACAAATGACTGTTTGCAACGGTTAAGCCTGCAGTTAGCGACCTAAAATCTACAACAGCTGGAACCCTGAGTGCAGAATGTGAGCTGGATAAGACACTGTTTTTCTTGCATGTCTGATAAGACACTGTTCATATATTGTCTGAAGGGACAAATAGTTCTTAACTCCCATAATTTTTATGGCTGTTTGTACAGTGCGGGAGATCTGTGATTTTAACTGCACTGTCAGAATACCGAACCAAACGGATGGCAGGTGAATCCTGGAAATACTGATAGGCCACTGGCCTATCATTTACCTAAAGTGACCTCTTGACTTACTTTTAAGGTCAAAAGGTCAACCCAGGTTCTTCTGCAGAACCATGACAAAGGTCAAATGCTGACATCAGATACATTGCTGTCTGATACATTGCTTTCTGCGTAATGCGGCAGTTGCTTTATTGTTCTGATTATGTACTGCTGCCCATAGTCAAGTTTTCCATGCGTACAACTACACTGCCTGGCCAAAAAAAAAGGTCACCACCTGGATTTAACTAAGCAAATAGGTACGAGCCTCCCATTGGATAA